>PUFA01000028.1:14290000-14527992 GCA_003508835.1 Eonycteris spelaea | reverse complement strand
CTTTTTTTCCGGCACTTTGCACAAGGCTTCTTTCCGTGGCCTGGGCTCAGGCCCGGTAAGTGTGAGACGTCGGCTGACCCTGCCTGCATATCTTGTACTGGTCCTGGCCGGCACTAACGGCTCCTTGCGGTCCAGAGTGTGTCCCAGTGCACTCTCTGTCCTCAATGTGAAGTCAAGGCCTGCCACACAGGGCGTGTCCAGGCCTGCTTTGACCCACCCTTGCATCCTCCCAGCTGGCATCCATCCATGCGGAGGACAAGGCGGAGTGTCGACCTCGGCCTGGGGGTAAGTGGTCATCTAGGACACCCCTCACACAGCTGTGGGTGTGAATTCTGATTCTGTCACTTGTGACTCTAATGTTCACCTCTCTGAGGCTCACTTTTCCATCTAAAATGCTCAGCAAAGCCCCAGTACTACGAGCTGAGGCCCAACGGTGATGGAGGGAGAGTCCTGCATTTAGCAATATCTGGGGGCCCCAGCCCTGGCTCTTCTCAAATCCACCATATACATATATGTGTAAGTTTATATGTACATATATATGCACATATATGTATATGGAAGCTGTGGCAGAACCCTCTTTTTTGACACCCTTTTCAGCTCTAGGGGCGGATTTCTGAGAAATCCTCCGCCAACACATCCTTTCCTCTTCTGGCCTGAGGAGTTGCAGTCTCCCTCCCTGCCGTCAGGCTTCTGTGGCTGAGCATACAGGACCAGGCTCACCTGATGTGGTGCAGAGGCCCCTGGTGAGCAGCAGCAGCACACCAGCTACAGCCAGCGCCCTCGAGGTTCCCAGGAACCGGTGCTTTGTCCGCCTCCCTCGGTCGCAGGCTGAGAATACCCAGGAAAGATGACGGTCTGCACGAAAAGGCCTTAGAGCTCCTGAATCGTCTGCCTGTCCTGCTCTTCATTCTATCCAGCCTGCAACGTAATGAGCCACATCTGCCACGCTCCTGGGCTGAAAGCTTGCTGCTTTTCCTCCTCGGGATCCTCCCAAGACACTGCCGCCCTCTCTCTGCCCCAGGTTACACAGGACCCCACCATCCGCCCCTAGAGAGAGATATTAGGTGTCCCCGGGCCTGGTGGGACGCTCACACGTGTGCAGAGTTCCCTATGGACAGATAGATGCAGAGACAAGGTGATCAGCGACCTAGAAAGCTCAGTGCAGGTGAATTCCGTTCCATACCGGTGAGTGTGCCCAAGTTCAGGGGCAGGGAAGCTGGTGACTCATACAGGACACAGGGGGGCTGACTTCTGAGGGGAGGAAGACTCACAAAAACTTAAGGACTTAATGATACTTCTCCTGCTTCGAAGCAGCTTCTTGAAGCCCTTGACTCGCAAGAGTCTTCTAACAGTGTCGAAATAGAGGATATGAAAAATCAGGTGCATGCTACCATTTCCTTACCGGATGGCAAGGCTGTTAGCTTCAGTGGAATGGGCCAAAAGTGGTATGATCCATCATTTAAGATTATTAAAATAAATTCATGGCTAAGATTATCATGTTAACATTTTTTTCTCAGAAGTATTATTTTGTAATACATTAGCTTGAAGTCAGGAGAGGAATAAAGCTAGAATTTGTAATGGATTTATATTTTATTGAAAGCTTAGGGCAAGGCTAAATGGACATTCGATATACTGAATAATCTGGACACCAATCTTCTAGGCCCAGTTGTCCCACTTCTATGTAACACAGAAATAAAAGCTCTTTTAGGTAGGAGGGTACACAAACAGAGGGAAGTAGGCAGACAGTAGACAGATGGACAGGAAAACAGAAGACAGTCAAGCAGAAGGTGAATGGGCACCTTTTGGTGAAAAGCGTACAAAATGTGCTTGGCACCCAAACTTGGAACACACTTGTCAAACCTTCTTTTATGAACCTAAAAAGGGTTTCTGTGATTTTTGTGTCCCGAGTTTATTACATGAAAATCTCTAGAGCTGCACTGTCCACTATGGTGAACACTAGCCACATGTGGTTATTTATATTAAAATTAACTAAAACTCAATTTAAAATTTTAGTTTCTCAGTCTCGCGAGCTACATGTTAAGGGACCAATGGTCATCTGTGGCTGGTGACTACTATATTGGATAGTGCAGACATAGAGCATTGTCATCATCACAGATAGTTCCATTGGACTGCACTGTTCTTGAGTGAGTATCATTTTGTTTTAAGTATTTATTTGAAATAGACACTTTGGATGACAGTTCACTGAGACGACTTCTGGGTTATAAGCTTGGTTGTCTAGGAGACACTAGGGAGGGGGCTTAGTAAAATAAGCAGCTCTTCTGTGAAAATAAGGCAGCGGACCTCCAGATTTGAGCACTGTTCAGGAAATCTCCAGGTATGGCAGCTTCCTGGCCAAGGGCCCTCACCCTTCTCATTCCTGAGTTTTGCTTTCACTATAGTGATCTCACAAAGATTAGCATAACCATCCCTGACTCCAGGGGCCCACTACTCAATAAAATCTCAAACTATCCAAATAGACCCAAACTCTTCTCTTCTTAGCAAAAGGGAGTAAGATTAAAACTAATATAAAGCTTTTGCAAATAAAATGGAAGAAGGGAAGAAAAATTACCATGTGCTGTGCAAAGAGAGTTGTACCCCCAATGTTGAAGTTGATAGCTAATCTTCTCATGAGATTCACAGAGCTGTCCCCTTGTATTCTTCTGCATGTGGTACCCACAGCTTTGCAGGATCTTTAGTGGTTTATTTTCATACCCAAAGTATCCATGAGGTTGGGCATTATCCCATTTCCTGTTAAAGCACAATTCCTTTTGTTTCCAAAGTTCAAAACTCGAAGGCTCAAGTGAGACCTCATCCTTCTATATAAAGAATTGGTTTCTTACAGGCCTAACAAAATGCCTTTCCATTAAATTGCAAAAGAACCATTTAATGTAAATTGCATAATACCCAATAGCCAGGATGTTATTTTTAGATTTAAATTTGCTAATATGATGATGGTTTAAGTTAAGCGTATGAAAATGTTGAAGTGTCCAAATGGAAGTATTCTCTTATTTAGAAAAAAAAAAAAAAAAAACTTCGGAAAAGGAAGGACATCAGTGAAGGGCTGAGTGGGCTGGACTACCATAGATTAGACTTATGGTGTATGAGAAATCTGCCTTTAGTTTGAACATATCTTCATTAGGGCAGAACGATAATTGTCTGCTATTAGAAGCCTTCCAAAACTCAAGATGGAAGCCCTACCTCTAAGGATAGTCATAAAATTAGGAGTGTTAGGTGATGAACACACTAACAATAAGCAAATTATTGGCAAATAATGTTTTGTGTAAAAAGTAAATTTTTCCATCCCAGCTAAACGACTAGTCTAAACTCTGGAACCCTCTCCAAAGTCCCACAAGTCCTAAGATTCAGCACTAAGGGACTTATTGATGCCCTTAGAAAACAGTTCATTTGAGAATTTTATTATTGCAGGGACACGGTATCACTACAATGAAGAGGGAATGTGAAGGATGGAGGTAGACAGAATGAGTGGACAGAAAGAGATATAGTAGCAGCTAGAGAATAAAAGAGAAAAAGGAAGGATATTTTTCAAATAATTTTGATGACGGTTACCTGTGTGTTTTAAAAAAGAAAATTGATAAGAGCTAGCAAAAGGAAGATGTTAACGATGAAAAAGAGGTTAAGGTATCGAATGAAGTTCTATAAGAGGCAAAAATACAAAGCCTAGAGCCCTCATATTCCAATGCAAGAATAAGAGAGAGGGAAGAATTGGGTGCAAGTAAGTTTATAGAAAGCACACAGGGTTTTGAGGGGGTACCCGTTTTCTACCTTTTATTTACTTTGTGAAGAAAGAGGTGAAGGCATTTACTTGGTAAGATGAGGGGACGAGTCTTGGAGTAAGCACTGAAATAGTCATGGAGGGGTCTGGGAAAGAGCAGACTTGAAGCATACAGAACAATACAATGAATGAATGAATGAGGGAAGGAAAGAAGTTTTTTGTTTTTTTTTTAAAGCAGACACTTACTGATGACATGGATTTCAAAAGGTATTAATCATAGAGCACTTGAGAGATTGAAACAAGACAATTATTTTCATCATATTTTATGTAAAATAGATATTTACATAAATTTTATTTTGTAAAGACCTAGGCAAAGTATACATAATCAGACTTACATGGGAGAAATACTTTATGGAAGATATATTTCTAATGGAACAGCAAAAGTAACAAAAATGTACATTTATATACAACTGATTAAAGTAGGAAATAAAAGCATTATGAACAAAACACATGATGCAAGTCATTTCCCCCGTCAGAAGGAGAGATTGGTGTGAGTTACAGCAAGTCAAATGATTTCCACATTATAAAAGCAAGCCATGGCTTCTATAGATATTTAAATTCCTTAGGAGGAAATTCTAAAAATATTTTTATTTCCTAGAAACGTAACAAAATCACTGATTTTTATGGGTACAGACTATAAAATAAGAGTGTTTAGCTCTGCCGTGTTAAAGCACTTGGGCAGTTCAGTCACTTTTAAGGTTGTTTATGTATGCGTTTTGTTGTGGTGATTATCTTGAGTTTCTAAAATGAAGGGCAACACTTATCAGCTATGGCTTCAGATGTAGAGGGCTTTCAATTTGGATTCAGGAGACCCGTAGAGCTTGATAGTTCCATAGAACTACCCAGTGAGTCCTCCTTTAATGCGTGATAAACATGACTGAGACATTTGGTAACTAGCCTAGGGTTTGGCAGCTCCAGCTCCTGGTGGCAGAGGAAGGACTAAGAACCCAGACCTCCTGATTCCTGGACTGGTGCACACCCCTCGTAGACCAGCCCAAAAGGACATTATCCACATTGGAAACTTCTTTTTTTCTTTTTTTTTGAAAACTTCCAAATGTGATACACACATACTCCATGTGCCCCACTGAGAAGGGGAGGAAATTCCTGGCTTTCTGGATACAGACACCTCTTTCCAGTTTGGGGTGAACTTACAAGTTAATAATGACTGTATACTGTGATAAATTAATAATGACTATATTATGATAGGTGTTAATTTTGCAAGTTATGTATCCTAAAGGTTTTAATTGAAAGGCTCCTTAGTGCTAAAAAGAAAACATTTTTATATGAGCCAATTGATAGATATGAATATCATCAATTCTGTTGTGCCATTTTATTTTACTCATATTAAACCATGCCTTTGATCCCAGCTATTTTATTTCTTCTCTTTAAACTATATGGTTACTTAAAAAAAAATAGAGAAAGTGCTAATCTTGGAATAATTTCAATATATTTTTCTTTTACATCAAAAACATCAAGAATAATCATAAAAGTTATATTTCCCTATATATTATTGGCATTGTAAGTTTTAACTTAATCTTAGCCTAAATGCAAAATTTGAAAGCTATATTTGTTCTTTTACAATGTCAAAGGATGGCATTTAGATAAACATACAATTTAATCAAAGTAAATGTGACATGGAAATCAGGAAAAAATTTAAAAATGAACCACCTAAAACTACATTTGCTTTGAATACTGTTACTAATATCCTATAGATTTATTAATCTAAGGTGTAAATCCATCACACATCAATGCAAATGTTTTCTTTTTTTCAAACTGATTCTAATGACAATTAAGAAATAATTTTTAAAAGTTGACAAGTGTGTAACCCAACGAAAGAGAGGCACAGGTCTAGGCATAAACTTTATGTCATGGACATCCTCTTAGATTCGTAAAAAAGTATAAGATTTACATACTGGACACTTTGGGAACGTGCAAATGGCAAGGCAATTCCTTTCCATCTGAGAATGAAAAATTCTGTATATAAGGTCAGATCACAGTCCAACTGCCACAAGTGCAAAACTACCCCCATCTAATCCACCTGTTTGTCAGTCTCAAAATAACCTCAACCAGCCAATTGTGCCATAAATCATTCTTTAGAATTCTTTGGCTCATTTTAGTCTAGATTTAAAAGTAAAAATTATGAAAGGTTATAAACATTTCTTTTGTAAAAGTCATACACTGCCATTGAAATTGTTAGCCTGCAGTGGCTCTCTAGCCTAACTGCATATTAGAATTAGGAGTCCCTAAAGTAAAATTAATTTTCCTCCAAGGTATTTGAATCTTTGGTTTAGTTCACCTATGTTACATCACTGAACCATGTTTTATGACTGCCATTAACAAATTGAAAACATCTGAATCATTTTTAAAATCCTGAATCACTCTCAAGGTTGAAATAAGCTCGTGAAGCCACTTTCATGGCTCCTGCATCAAATGACACATTAAAGGACTGCCACTTATGGGGATTTTGAAGGCAAGAAGAACTGCTTCTAGGTAGGAGTGAAGGGTGGGTTAGACAGACTGGCAGTAGGAGGAGGGAAATATGTACACAAAGAGCTCTAATGTAGCTGAGAAAAAATGTCAAATGCTACTCAAAATGACAGAGCCACAGATGAAACTGATCATTAGATCAAGTGTTCGGCCAGACTAAAGCAACTTTGTCTTGTCCTCAGCCATCTTCCCTCCTACCCAGGACCTGCCATATATTTAAAGACCTAGTGAAAAATGAAATTACAGGACCCCTGTTAAAGATTATTAAGAATTTCAAGCAGAATATTCAACCAAGCATAAGAGTGCAGGACCCCAAAAGACTGTGTAGGCAGCACGTCCATGCAACTAGCTCTGCAATTCCATGTCAGAAACAGGCTTATCAACTCACATGCCAATCATGCTTTCTTAAGGGCAGCCTGGATGCATCTTCATGTCTAGCCAGGGCTTTCAGTTTTTATTTTGATTACCATGAAAACCATATATTATTTCATGTTACAAAGATCAAATAAAAATTGTACAAAATACACTTAATATCTTTGAAAAATAATGTGTGATTTATTTTCTTATAGGCACCATTTCAACTATGAAAATTATTCCATTGCCACATCTCAGTGAAGGTATTAACTCAAAACAGAAATATCTGATACAACCGTGCTAATTTTTAATGTTCAAAGAGATGCCAGGTATGAAGACAGAGTAATAGAGTGAGAAAAAGAGAGAGAAAGCGACATGAAGTAGGGAGAGAAGAAAAGCACCCAAAAGAAGGCAAAAAAAAGTCTCCTGAAGGCTATGTGACTCTTTTCTCTCAGAGACTTTTGGGCTGTAATTGCCATTTCCATTATTCCAGCAAATGTACTCTCATAACTTTAGCGGCACTTCAAGTAAGGCATAATTGCTTTTCAAAATTTGGTGCTCAATTTTTTCCATTAACTTTCTAAGTGTGACTTTTGGTTACAGATTAACCTTAAAAAGTTGTAATTAAAGTCCTAGATACTAGTTTTAGCTAGAGCTTCATATTATTTATTTTGGGGGTGGGGTATAATACAGTATATTTTTCAAATGCACTGTAGTAGATTTCTTGGCCTAGAACTATAGAAGTGTATCTTGGGAGGGGGGCAAAGAAAATATTTTAAATAAACTTTTGGATAATTTTGTGATATACAACATTAAAAGACTATTAGGAACAGATGATCATAGGGGTAATATAAACATTATTGGATGATCGATGCACAAAAACAGAGGTATGCTAATGTAAATTATATAGTCCTTTGCATTTAAAACATTGCTCACATCATCACTTTCTAAAGAAGTTTTTCTTCCTTTTTGTGATCTTGTGTTGAAAAGAAGCAGAAGGTTTTCACCCTGGGCGTAAGCACGTGAAGTATGTGTGCCTTCTGACTACTATACATCAATGACACCTGGATCAGCACCATGAACAGCACTGCCCAGAGTGGTTTCTTTTTTAAAAAATTTTAATAATGATGACCAAATTAAAAGGTGGTCCACTTTTAAAACATATACCAAAATATAATACCACCCAAACACTGAAGGTAGATCCCTAAAGTTCTTAAATGAATGAATAACCAATACAACTTTTCTGAGAAGCTGTTACCACCGAAAACTATTTTTAATTTAGATTTATAATTTTTTTATGATCATGTTTGAAAGTTGTAATTATAAACCACTATGTACAAAGAAAAACTGTATGTATGTATATATTAAATATTTTATAAGTTATGGAATAAATAACACTAAAAAATGTCAAATTGTAGGTTCAACTTTTCCTTCCTTACATTTAAATATAAATATATATTTTTAAATTATGAATTTAGACTTTTTCCCAGATTTTTTGAGCATTCTCCATGAAATCTCCAGGATTACAAATACAGAGCCAAGAATTCTGGGTTTCCATCAGTCACGTTCTAAGAACAGAATTCTCGTATGCCCAGGAAGACAAATCAATAAAGCTCTCTTTCCACTTAGAGTCTATGAAGACTTCTGTGATATATTGTAAAGATTTCTCAATGGTTAAAAATAATTTTTGAAAAAATAATAAATCTCATGATGTCTAAACATTAAGATAAAGTAGAGCATTTCTCTCAGTTAATATCTTTAATAATTCCCATGTAGAATATACTATGTTTTTCTCCACCAAAATAACAATATATGTGGAAGCAGAAACATTTATAATTTCAAAAGCACTTTTGAAATCTTAGAGCAGAACCACTACTCTAGCAATACTTGAAATAAAATTTAAATAATTTAAAATTTTCCATAAAGAATTAGAGATACCAAGATCCTTGATTTTCCCCTAGGGATAAGAATGTCACACATAAATCCAGAAGCTTCCTTTTTGATCTGTTAGGCAATAGAAAAGCTTACATGAAAGTAGAATTTAATTATTCGATAGGGACCTAGCAATATCCTTTGGGGACTATTAGATCAAGCTCACTTAATAATAGCCCTTTCCCCACATATTCTGGAAGATTCTACGAAAACTTTTAGATACTCCTTTCTGGTTCTGGAGCATTAAACGAGCCACTTCTTGGTAAGATTTCCCAGATGGCTTATCTCAGAGGATTTGTCCTCTTTGAAATATCTCATCTCATTACGAAGCAATGCTCTGTCCTCTTAGCATTTCCAACTTCAGTATTTCTGGGACATAACAGTCTAAACTAAGAAATGGAATCAAATCTCTGGGTTGCAAAAGCAGAGAAATACATGAAGGGAAATCTGGAGTCAAAGCAAAACAATCTGTAAAATGTGTAGTTATTTTTTTCCCCCTTCCCTTTTAGACTTCCTTGCTCTTTCTTGCTCTTTTTTGTCTTTTTGGAAATGCAAGTTCCTCAGCACAGGGTTACCAGCAGGTATCCCCTAATGTGCCACCTCGAACTGGGGGTAAGAGGAAAGCTTCATTGGTTGTGCCTCTGCTGATGTAAAAATAAGGCCTCCATTACTTCTTCTTCCAGAGGCGTCAACACTGTCCTTGAGATTAGGTCAAATGCTGCTATGTTTGATCCTTTTCTCGAACTTCTTGTAATCGTTTTTCTAGGCGATCCAATTTGGCAAGATTTTCCTGCAGCAGTTTGCTGTCTGGAACCAGCTGTAAGGCTCTCTCATAATAAGCTCTTGCAGACACATAGTTTCCCTGTAGAGAAAAAAAAAAAAATAGAATAATTATATTCTGACCTATCGGAACACTCTGTTGGAGAATGAGGAGACTAGAAAACAGAACTTCTCACCTCATTTAACATTAATATCGTCATAAGGAAACCCTGTCTTCATGTGTAATTTTATCCTTATCTTTTGGTGTTTTTGGAGAAACCATTTAAGTACCAGACCAGCCGGAAAATGTGAAGGGGAAGAGTTATGCCATAAGGTGAAATGGCAGAAAACAGATTTTCAGTTCTACTAATGCAGAGTGTGAGACTACTATTTCATACTGTCCTCACAGGGCTACCAATATTCTTTTGTAATCAAATGGAGCCAAGGCAAGTGAAATTCAGAGAGAGAAAGAACGAGGAGAGAGAGAGAGAGAGAGAGAGAGAGAGAGAGAGAGAGAGAGAGAGAGAGAGAGAGAAGGTACATACACAGGGAAATGTTTTGAAAGTCCAAGAGTAATGATTAAAAAGTAAATAGTTTAGGATCCACAATATCTATTTAGTGGTAGGAGTTATTTTAATCCTCAGCTTGAAAGAGAAAACCAACTATTGTCCAATACATGGTATTAATTAATGCAAATATAAGTTTCTATTAAAAAAAAATATGGAGTCAAATTTATCCAGTCCTCATGGTATCTCATACCATGTACCTGTTGGACACTTTTAAACCAGGAAGGCAGGTATGTCACTCCTGACCTGCTAAAGACACCTGTCCCTATCCTCTATTGGCTTCCATCTAGTTTGTTCAATGTCTCCCTAACTGGCAACCACGTGTGCCTGGTCCTAGGCAAATTATTCACAATGAACTAACTTTTCCCAGCCCCTTTACTGTTGCTAAATATACCACCTTCCTTATGTGGTCTGCAGTCTTTCAGATCTGTATAGTGTCAGAACTAAGATTGTCAGAAAGCTCCATTCTAAAAAATATGAATTTGCTTTATTCTGTTACAGCTCCACGTGGGTGAAAAGTTTCTTTCTAAATTTCTACCACAATTTAAAATAGCTCCTCTTGAAGTAAAAGTACTACTTAGCAAATAACAACTAATAGTAACTATTTTCCAAATGAGTTAATATGTGTCAAGGGTTTAGACACTGCTGGACACTGTCCAGGCTGTGTAAATACTATTTCCTGTAGCATTCATTTGTCATACTGGTGAAAAGGAGAGTAGAAATGACAGAACAGGAATCCAGGCTCTGGCATGTGTATAAATGAAGATGTTTCTCATTATTAACCCTGATTCTGATAAGAATTCTGAACAAGTGAGAATCTGGATTTGCTGCATTATTTTTATTTTCAACTCAAGCATTTATCTTCCAAGTGCCTTGTGAAATTTATTAAGCTGAGCACACACATGCACACAACTTTTGTGACTATTAAAGTACTCTCAAAATATGTTTTACTGCAGCTGACTTTGAAATTATTCTTCCAAGAGCTCTCTCTCGATTTAGGCCTCACATTGGTGCCTCGGCATCTTCTCTAATCACCAGCTTTCCTCTCCTATCACACAAAAATTTAGTCATAGAGTTATCTTCTGTCCCTCAAATGGCCCTTTTCTTTACTAAACTGGAAGCCTTATTTTAAGAAACTTATATCCCTTAATTCAATACATCCAATTCCTAGGTGCTAGGAAGGGAATTTGTTTAAATTCTAGAAATGTGCATCTAATATGATAGCTATCGGTTATATGTAGCTATTTAAATTAATTATGATGAATTAAGAATTCGGTTGCTTAATTACACCTACTACATTTGAAATATTCAACAGCCACGCGTGGCTGGTTAGTGGCTACTGCCTTAGCGCAGATATAGGACATTTCTGTCATTGCAGAAAGTTATATTGCACAGTGTCATTCTATAAAATGCATTAACTCATAAGGCAGCACTGAAAATAATACTCTGTAATATGGTCCAATTGATGCAACCCTGATTATAAAGAATGTACTGTAGCTTTTTTGTTCTACCCAGTTCATCCTATATAAAACTTCATAAAAATATGATCTTTAATTACTAAGTAGTATAAGCAAGAGACAACTCCCTTCCACCCATTCCTCTGTCACCCCCTTGCAAACCTATTCCAACTCTCACCCTTACCAAAGCTTTTAGTCCTTCTTAAGTTTTACCTAAGGCAAAGCTTCTACCATTTTTCTCCTCCCTATTTATCCAATCCTCATGGTGTCTCATAACATGTATGTACCTTTTGGATACTTTTAAACCAGGAAGGCAGGTATGTCACTCACTCGCCTCCTCCCTCTTCTTCAAATAGAGCAAGTATACTTGCACCTCGGGACCTTTGTACATTCTCATTCCTTAAAAGTGTGCTTGTTACATTTTAAAATAAAGCACTCAACAGATTCTTATTCAACTTCCAGATACCTTTTCAAGGTGCAGTACCTCTAAATGTAAAGAACGGTTCACTTAATCTGAAAGAGTACAATAAAGGTACAACTTTCTTTGTATTGACAGACTTTTTGGACACGAGCATATTTATTTTACTTTTCCTAATTAACAACTGAACCCATTGCTTTAAATGCAGGTGTACTCCATCTTAGAACATATTGAGCATATTATTTTAAAATATAACTATTCAATACACTATTTAAATATTTAAATATATTATGTTACATGATTTTCAAAGTGAATTCGTTCTGTTTCCCAGCTAAATGTTGCTAGACACCCTAGAATATCATTAAGATCAGAGCTCTGGTTATTTGGTTCTGATAAGCGTTATGCTTGGATTCACCATCTATGTTCCTCTATTAGATTAAGGGTAATAATTGCAGAGTGACTGTTCCATTATCCCCTCCCATCTATACAGCTATGGATCACCTTCTTGTTTTGTTGTGTTTCTCAGAGTGGCCAGTTTCTTCTTCATAGGAAACCCTACTAGGTGTTTAAATTCTAATCACCATGTTGCTATTTTATCAGGGTAAAGACTGAGAGAAGACTGAAAATAACTTAGCTAAACAAGAGTGATCCTTGAAAGACATGTCAGATCATAGCATTTCTCAGCTCGAAGTTCTCCAAGGACCTGCATGATAAAAGCCAAAGACCCTACAATTCCCTTAAGGCCCTCCACGATCTGGTCCTGTGACATCTCTGACCCCAGCTTCTACCATTTTTCTCTCACTTGCTTCCTCCCTATTCTTCAAATACAGCAAGCATACTTGCACCTCAGGACCTTTGCACAAGTTCATTCCTTATTTTGCCACATGCCTTCCTCTTCTCTAGTCCCTGCTCAAATGTCATATTAACTGAGGCCTTTCCTAACCACCTTAATTTAAAATGTCAGCCCTTACCCCCTGGCACTCCTATCTTCTTTCCTTTTTCTCCATAACACTTATCACCATCTGATATATCTTATGTGTGTATATATGCATGTACATATGTGTTTATTTACTTATTGCCTGTCTCCCTCTACTAGAATGTTAGCTCCATTGTCGTATTCCCAGTTCCCAGAAGAGTAGCTGGCACATATGATACTCTCTTCGAATGCTTGTCAAATAAGTGGGTGAATGAATGACAGTGAATCTCTGATTTCATTAATTATAGACAACAGTCCCCCCAACGGTCATTTTCAATAATTCACCTAAAAGTAGCATTTTCTCTTGAAAAACAAAACAAACATAAATACAACCAAGTAACCTTGGTTTTCAGTAAAAATTTAAGGAATAAAAGACACATTAGGTGTAAGAAGTAGTAAAGCAATATTTAAAGTAACACTTTCTCTTGATAGTGAGTTAAGCTACAGGAAAATAACTGTACTAAACTCCAACAAGGCTTTTAGTTCACACAAGCAGATTTTATCTGCTCTATGATAATACTTTTCTCAAGTACCTATGATTTTCTTTATGAGAAATTAAACCATAGAATCTAATTTTCACAGATTTATTTTTTAAATGGCTTCATGCTATTCAATATCTAGGTAATACGAAATGAACATAAGTGGCTAATTTCACTTTTAAACAACTACATTTTTGGTATTCAAATAACTCAAAGAGGAAATTAATAATAGTTTCTGAATCTTTTAAGAGAAGAAAAACAGAAAGAGAAAACACAAAGGAAAAAACCCAGTTCACATGGAAGTGAATTCTTCTCCTACCTTGATGTGCTGGATTCCACCCATGTTCATCCAGGCCTGAGCCTGCTCTGAATTTAATTCCACGGCTGCTTTGTAACTCTAAATATATAAGAAAGAAGGACCTTCATATTGGGAAATGAAAACCCATCTTTAACACCACATAATGTGAAAACCACTTTCTTCACATGTGAAAATTTAAATGGTTAAGAAAATGAACAGCCACTTCTAGTCTACAGGTGTTCCCATTTATTTCTGTTATTTTTTAAAGCTGATGATTCTAAAATGGAGGAAACAGAAATGTGTAATTTCCTTGCAGAGCTAACATTTGGACTTAAAGAGACTTGAGACGCCTGCAGGGAATCCAGGTGATTTCTATTATTGGGCATTTCCCGCTGGCCTTGACCTGCAAGAAAATAGTGCTTTTCGGCTTTTTTCGCTATAAAGGGGTTGGTAAGGATTTTTTTTTTTTAATAATCACAGAAGCCTAAAGTAGTTTCCTAAACAGTCTAACTGTACTGTAGTAACTCCTCCGACAATATCACTGACTTGGTTATTCAGCCTGTGCTTAAATTCTTACAGTGACAGGACGCTCATTACTTCTTTAAAGACACCTATTTTACTAGGTGATAGTTTTAATAATTATAAAGTCTTTCTTTTTCTTCTGCCATAGGAAAGATCTTCACATTTGAAGGAAACTACCTAACCCTTAAATATTTTTGACTTTTTGCCTAAATAGCATGTATTCTATTATATGTAACAACTGTGAGATATATTTTTAATATTTTGTATATTGTTCTACATCAAAGGCATACTCACCACTGAGTCTTGATTTTAAGAGTGGTCACCTTAATAAAACTAAAGGCTAGGAGTGTTGCCTTTACAAAGTGTTCAATTACAAAAGTGAGTATGTATGTGTATAGTCCAATAGTCCTTGCTATTCTCATTAGCAAGAATTCAACTGAACAGATCCATAAAGTAAAGAAAATCTGTCCATCCCTCCTTTATATCAGTTTTAGAAGAAAGAGTAAACGTTAAGAAACTATGTGCTCTTAAAAAGCTGCTAAAATAAACTTGAAGAGTATGTCTTAAGTGTTATCAGCAGATGGGATATAGTGTAGGTACAGTAATCCAATCCTGACTCCAACTCTTACCCTCTGTGTGACCTTGAGCAAGTTACATAAACTCTGAGTCTCAGTTTATTCAACTGTAAACAGAGACAATGACCATGACTTTCTCATATGATTGTTGTGAAGATTAAATTACTTAATGGGAATCATAATAAAAGTGTTATTAACACATTTTAGTTGCTATTACTAGCCAATAGCTTTACTCCTACTCTTCAGAAATCTAGCTACTCTATAATGATTATTTAATCCATCAGTCAAACAATTAGAAAATACTTTTGTTTTCAATACAAGATATAGTAAGCCATAAATACCCATATAAATATTCAACATTAAAATAATTAATCATTGAATTGTATGTTAGTTATAAATAACTTACGAAATGATGGTACTGAAAAATGTTCACGGGATGGTAGAGAAAAATGCACAATTTCTGTCTCAAATATGCAACTATTTCTGTTTGTGTTTGCCTTAAGGTAAAGAGTTTTTGTCGTCTAAATATCTTACGTTGTTTTCTAATAATGTTATAAAAACCACTCACTGTTTATTTTCAAAAACAATTATATTATTTGAAATTTTATTTTTCCATGATATATTTAGTATAATTTTTTTTTTTTACTTCATTAATTCCAACTGTGGCTTTACCAGATACAAGGGAAATGTATGGTATTCTACAATATTTCTATTTAACTTTGTAAATGTCTTTTTGACTTCAAATTTTGTTATCAATTGTATTCCAAAGCTGTAGACAGTGAATACTTATAAGATGCAATATACCAGGTTTTAGAACACAGAAGGAAGCGGGCCCTTTCCACAAGGAAAAGTCTAAGCAAACTGGGGAGCTAAACCACATGCATGCACCTGTAGGGGTGGGGGCACTAAGAATACAATAATTACATTGTACATGGCACTTCCAAATGACTGTTAGAGGCATTGTTTTAAGAGTTCAGAGTAAACAAGGTCACTGAGAAAAAGAATGGCACAGAGGGCTTTGTGAGGGAGGAGGACACGGGCTGTGTGCTGGCAGCTGGGTGGGGATTTGCAGGGAGTCTGGGGCTGGGCTGGGCAGAATGTTACAAGGGGAGGGTACAGAAATGCCCAAAGCAATTTAAGCACTAGTGTAGCTGGCATAGATTTACTGAAGATAGAGAAAGAGAGCAGGAGAGAAAGAAGCTGGTTTGTGGGCAAAATGTAGAAGGCTTCAAACATCGAGTTAAAGATGACAATTCAGAAAATAAAGTAGAGGTACTGCAGAACTCCAACTAGTCAAAAATGAGAGGCAAGATATAAAAGCAACCTAAGTGCCCATCAATAGATGACTGGATAAAGAAGATGTGGTACATATACACAATGGAATATTACTTGGCAATTAAAAATGAAATCTTACTATTTGTGACAACATGGATGGACCTACTTGGCAATTAAAA
The DNA here is from genome assembly GCA_003508835.1 of Eonycteris spelaea. NCBI lineage: Eukaryota > Metazoa > Chordata > Mammalia > Chiroptera > Pteropodidae > Eonycteris > Eonycteris spelaea. The sequence continues at coordinate 14,511,922 of PUFA01000028.1, read as the reverse complement.
AATGAAATCTTACCATTTGTGACAACATGGATGGACCTAGAGGGTATTACGCTAAGTGAAACAAGTCAGACAGAGAAAAACAAATACCACATGATCTCACTTATATGTGGAACCTAAAAAACAAAATAAATGAACAAACGGAATAGATACTGAGAAAAAACTGATAGTTGCCAGATGGGAGGGGGGTAGGTGGGTAGGGTAAAAAAGGTGAAGAGATTAAGAAATACAGATTGGTAGTTACAAAACAGTCTCAGGGATGTGAAGTACAGCATAAGGAATACAATCAATAATATAGCATTAACTTTGTACAGTACCAGGTGGGTAAGAGACTAATTGGGGGGGAAACATTTAGGAAATTATATAAATATCTAACCACTATGCTGTATACCTGAAACTAATAAAAAATAATACTCAATGTCAATTGTAATTGAAAAACAAAAAAATATACAACCGTTACATGAAAAAAGAGACTCAATTTTATTATGTCAATTACCTAGAAAATTCACAAACATGCTGATGAATTTAGATTTTACTATATTTGCTTCATTAAAGATTAGAAAGTATTAATTTTAATCCACAAATTTAATAACAATTTTATTAAATGTTTATACCTCAAAAGCTTTGTCCAGAAGGTTCTGCTCTCTTAGTTGGTTTCCTTTTGTGAAAAAAAGTTCAGATACAACATTTGGGTCCTTTGGTTTCAGCTGGAGAGCCTTGTCTATAGCATGCAATGCCTGTGCAGGTTGCAAATTGAAAAAAAAATGTTGATCAGATAAAGAAAAAACAATTTAAGTGATAAAATTTATACTTTTTGTTCTTATGTATTAGGTAATGTGGTGAAAGATAATCAAAACACATTCTTCATTCTTTGATTTCTCGTTGAGAAATAATGTGGCCCTGACAAAATAATTGCCCTGTACTCCAGTTTCCCCATTTATATTTACAATGAAATCTCCTTGATCACTTCACAAGGAAGTTGGGTGATCCAGCTGAAAGAGAGTAAAATCTGGGGTCGGACAAGTTGTCCTTACCACATCTCAGTCCGGGCCACTCCAACAGCCTCTCTTCGGTCCCTGGAGCCTCACTGTCCCCAACACACATTGCCCCACTCTCTGCAGCCAGAGATCTCTTCAAAGCACAAATATGATGATGATGCTCTTCTCTTTAAAACCCCAAAGCTTTTTTCAGGGTAAGGAACAAAACCTTTGCCTTGTTCCCAAGCCTTGGGGTCTAGTCTCCAGCAGCCTTTGAGGCCACAGCTCACGCTGCACCCTGCTCCCTGATGCCCATCTTTCAGACAGGTCATTCACTGTTGCCGCATGGCCTTTGCACCTGGTTTTTTTTTTTTTTTTTTTTTTTTTGTCTTGCCTGGAACTCTCTTCACTGTCCAGTTTTGCCTAATAACTCCCATTCATCACTCAGCCCTCACCGCCACTTCGCTCTTAGGGAATCTGACCTCACAGACTACTCAGGTCTCCTGATTATATCCTCATTAGGGACCATGTCACTTTATGATATCAGTGAGCACAGCTATAATTCTACATTGATTTTGTGATTATTTGTTTAATCTGTTTGCTCTTCTAGTGTAAACTCCATAAGAACAAGGGCAATGATTTTTTTTATATCAATTTATTTCTAGTGCCCACCACAGTGTCTGGCATATAGCAGGCATTCAATAACTATTTTGTTGAGTCAATTCATGGGTTTACTAGTTATGTGACTTTTTAAATGGAGAAAAATACAGGGTCACTAACCTGCCTTAGATGGTATTATAAGGTTCCTATAAAAAATACATTTGGAGAAACATGGAAAATGACAAAGCATAAAAGTGTTAGTCTTTATTTTTATAGAATTAGCTGAAAACAAACTGAGATAATATCATATAAAACCTTCAGACCAAGGATGAGCTAAGAATGTATTTCAAGGGGACATCTTGGGAGTTAAGAAGATATCTGTGGAAAGTAGCCATAAGATAGGATTTGCAAACTGATGATAGTCAAAACTGCTCAGCCTTGGAACTGTGAAGACTGGAGAGCCATTTAAGTACACCCCATTTTCTACCCATGAATCCAAACAGTGTCCCCTCTACCTTATCGTGGTGCTCCTGCTTGCTGTAGATTGCTGACAACAGGCGATAGCATTCAAGGCATCCAGTCTCCTCTGAGACAATGTGATTGGTCATCTTTTCAGCTTCTTTTGTCTGACCCATCACGGCTAAAACCTGAGCCTGCAAAACCATGCAGACCTTAACTTAGAAGACACTTTATTGAATAAAGCAGAGGCATTCAGGAAACACCCCAGATGAAAAATGCTCAGCATTTATTGATGACTCACAGAGAGGGCTGAATTACCATAGCTTACAGGCATTAATTTTTTGTTGTTTGTTTTTTATTTATTTAGGTATGTGTATGAGTTTCTGCATGAATGGCAGGAACGTTGCAGATATCCAATGAAATGATTCTCTTTTTTAAAAAGCTGATTAAATATGTCTAAAAGGGAAATGATTTCCTATGGTTTCAACAGAACACTGTGTTTGAAATAACAAGTTTGACTTACAGGAAATATAAGGAAAAGGAAGAGTACTGATCCAAAAATTAAATAAAAAATATTGTTGTTTAAAATTCCTGAATTTGATAACCACACTGTGGTTATGTTAGAGAACATCCTTGCTCTTAGGAACTATATGTTGAAGTATTTAGAAATAAAAGGTATGACACCTATAAATCTCACATGGCTCAGGAAAAAGTAACGTATTAATAATGTGTATATGCATGAATGTATCTACCTAAATATGCACATTTATATGTGTACATACATAAATATATACATGCATACACACATACAGACATACATACATACATAAGAGGATGATAAACAAATGCATCAAAATGCTAAAAATCTGATCAATCTGGATGAAAGGGTATATGAGAGTTATTTAATATTCTTGCAAACTTTTGCACATTTGCAATTATTTCAAAACAAAAACTTAAAAGTATTTTTACCATCTATGTCTTTTGTGAATGGCTCTAACACTGGTTATATAAAATGGATAGTATTATAGCACCCCATTTCCCGTTCTGAGGCTTACTGACTATAGCTCCCTATAGTTCAGACTGTGCTTATGTTCCCAGCTTTATTTTTTCAGTCTTTCTACTCACCAGTGCCAGGCGGAGGTCCCTCTGGGAAGGCTGAAGTGCCACAGCTTCCCGGTAAATCTGCAAAGCCTCTTCATATCGGCCAGTGTTGTAATATAGTGCTCCCAAGGGCGATAGTATCTCAGCTTTACGGGCCACCTGCAGGGCACTGAGTTTTGAGTAAGATGAATTAACACTTTTCATCTAATAGGTACATTTCCAAAGGTCAAAACTTAGATTTGGGATGACCGTCTGGGTTGGAGACTTTGCTCCAATGTGGTCTTTGTGTTTCTATCAAGAAGAATATTTAAAAAACAAAAAGATCATGGTGTCACCTCTGGCTACACGAAAGTCTAGTGACCTACCAGTATGGAAAGTGAGCACCGAGAATCTTTTTCCATTAATGGCGATAGACTTGTTTTGATGCATGCACAGTATTTCCTCCACATCCACTTAGGAAATTGCTGTTTTCGATTTGGATTACAGTCCACTGCTTCAGAAAAACAGTGGAATAGCTAAAATGGGAATTAAATTCCAATCCTGGTTTAGCACCATGTTCTAACCAGTAAGCAAAAAAGTCATTAATTGGGATACCATTTACAGTGTTGTATTGTTCTCTTTGGATATGAGAATCTGAATGGACTGCATTGGCAAAATTTTCTAGCATTATGAGATGAAGTCTGTTTTAATTAACTAAAAATTTGATGATATTCGATAATATTGTAATAACTTTTTACAGTGACTGGTTACCAGACATCATGGTGATCACATCATAAGGTATATAAATTCTAATCACTATGTTGTACACCTGAAACTAATATAATAACAACTATACTTAAAAAAATAAAATTTAAAAGTTTAAAAAACTAGATGGGCAACTGCAGAGGTCTTTGGGTGACTTACAAAGTAAAGAAAAATGACTTTACCGTTTATACCATTCTTCAGCCACACTGTTGTCTCCCAGAGACCTGTAGAGTCTTCCCAGGTTCACCATGGCCACGTGATGATTTTGGCTAAGTTTGATGGCCTGTTGGTAATGGGCCACTGCCTTCTCTGGAAAGCCTGTGACCCATGGTGGGTTGGTAAGAGCGGAACATGACTTAATTATAAAATACGCAAGCTCTTTCATTTCTCTTCTGATGTACATCATTCTTCTTACAGAGTCATACCATCAATTATTCAGTTTGGAAATTACCTTGAATTTTGGCTTCTTCTTACCATTGCCTAACTTTAGACTACTTAACTATTCATTCACATTTCTGAAGAAATTAATTTTAAAAAGCAATAGAAATTACAACCTATTTCTTTTATCACATATTTTATTTTAGTCAAAGTGTTTTTCTGGCCATTGCCCTAGCTTAATACGATGTTCTGAGATTATTTGTGACTGTTATTTACACAAGATATTGTTGTTCCTCATTATAAGAGAGAGAGAGAGAGAGGGAGAGAGAGAGAGAGAGAATAAGCTTTATGCAAAGAAAATTGTCCTGAAGCAATTTCTAAGGACCTGTCTCAGTGTCTATACCACAACATAGTAATTCAGGCACTGCTTTAAAGGTATATTAGCTGTATCCGAAAACTCTTTTAAAATCATACGTTGTTTAGATGGTCTTTATTTGAAGGGACTTACATAATAATCACCTTGCATTTGGCTAAAGTATTGTGCATTTTAAAACATTTTAATTAAGTGCTATCATATGATCCTTACAGGTATTTTTCATACTATTCAAGCTACCTTTTGATATCACTTAAACTGCCTCTTGGGATGTAAGAGGTATCTTAAATGAAATTATCACTTTATGGACAGAGACACTACAGTGTAAAGACATTAGGAGAATTGACAAAAATTTCAGGGCAAGTGAGGGAAAAGGCTAGAACAAGAATCTCTAATCTGATAAGGTTCCCCAAAGAACCTGCCCAGTGAAGTTATATCTAAGTGACCGAACCATGGAAAAGTCTAAAGTTCTACATGGAATGAAATGTTTATTGCCTGTACAGACATCTTCTCAAGTGCACCCTCTCTGAATTCAAGTTTGACTAGGAAGTGCCAAAAAAGACTTTATGTATGTCTAGGTCTATGTATAGGCTACTGGTGACGGGAAGAATTTTGCCAGTGTAAAAAACACAAATGCAAAGGAAGTGGTGGGAAGATACATAATGTGGTCAGTGAGATTTATTGGGAATGGGGATTGGGAGTGGCCTTGCTGTTGTTGAAGTAGAAGGAAGAAGACTAGACTAAGTCAAAAGAGGTCTCTTCTAGTTTTTATGTCATTATGATACCAAATTTATCATTATATTGCTAATGAACCAGCAGGTGGCACCACAGAACAATTTTACATGCAAAAATAAAGGATGTTTCTTAGGTGAATCAGAAGATAAATTTATGTTCTATGAAACAGAAGCACTTCTAACATCCTCAAAAATAAAAACCCTTTTGAGTATTTCATTTTGACAAAATAATTAAAATTTAATTTTACTGCAGGCAGGTAGTATAACAGTGAAAGAGAAGAATGTGGTGATTCTACATTAAATTAAAATATCTTTTTATACATTATAAGGATTCATAACATGCAACTAGTACATGGGACACAAGTCATAAAGAAAGCAGAATCCCTGCTCCATAATGTTTTGCATTAAATAAGATGGAGTAAGTGTATTTTCCATAGCATTGTTATATAAGAATACTCTATCAATTATAATAATAGTTTATATCATGTATATGACATGACATGAGGGACAATAAAACAATTCTGGAGGCTTTTTTTTTTTATCAATTGTAAAAAAGTATTTACCACCTGCCAGTTACTAGATTCAGAGGCAGGTTGTGCATTATTGCAGATGAACATTTCATTACCATAGATTTGTAAACTTGTATAAAGGATACTCAAAGAAGACTGCTACTCATTAAATCATTGAGGCAACTGCCTGCCACCTGGGGAATTTTCCTTCAAAATACGATTATAAGAACTGGGCAGATTTTACTGAACTGAGCTTGAAAATTTAGAGAAATGATACACCACGGTATAATGCGACTGCCGATGGTGTGAGCATCCTGCCAAGCCCAGTGAATTTTACTTCTGAGGTATTATTTGGGTGGTTGCCATTTCGATCAAGAGAGTATTATCTAATCTCAACAGAACAGGTTGTCTTTCATTTCACTTACCAGTATCAACTAAGAAAACACCATAGTTGTTGTGCAAGTCCGAGCTGTCTGGACAATTCTTTATTCCAGCCTGATATATTTCCTCAGCTTCCTTAAATCTCTCCTTCAAAATTGAATAAAGAAAAGCAAATGAGGATGTTTAAAAAATTGACAGGAAACTAAATAGTAGAAGTGGAGAAAGCAGAAAATGATTTACTGAGCATCTGCTATGCAATGGGCGCCGAGATCAAACACTATGTCCTTCATCTGAATCAAAGTCGATGCCAACTTCACATACACCTGCAATTCATATCTGTGTTTATTTTCTTCAGGGCAATCAGCTGATGTTTACTAAAAAGTGATATCTGCAAGGATTTGCTCTATAGTGGGAAAAAGCCTCAAAATGGTTGTTTAAATAGATGCCCTCCACCCAGTAACTCTCAGGATGAAAATGTTTAGGAACATCTACCCAGGTGGCACTCTGACTGGGTAACAGGAAGGTCTGGGATCTTTGTTTTCCAGCTGCATCTGCATAGCTAACAAGCACATTATAGGGCTTATCTGGGGGAGGTTTTGGGAATAAGGGAGAAGGGAGGCAAATTATGGAGGGCTTTGCCTTATCCTTTCTTTACTTGAAATATTTCTGTAGATCACCAAAATCTTTGCCACTTCCCTTATCTAACCTGTGCTCTCCATGTCTGAGCTGTTCCCTCCAACAGGAAAATATGTCCCTCAAAGGCATACCTCCAACTCCTACTGCTGTGGCAAGGCCCGGATCAATTGTCATATCTTCAAATAATCATTTTCTAATTGCCCTGGTCTTCTACTCCTCTAAAGATTCACTTTAACACACTTTAATAATTCTGAGTTAGCTTTTAGGTACATTTTTTGCAACCATCTGAGATTGTTAGGTCACATAAATTTTACAATATAGAAGGTAATACCTAATTAATGAAGAAAGCTACCCAGGTTCTAATAATTACTCACAAGTAAACAATTTCATAGTTACCTAGTACTGCTGTGAAGGTCAGGTGAAAGGAAATTTTTTGGCAGAAAGCATATTGCAACTTTCCCTTTAACAGGTTCGGAGCATGGACAGTTCCCTAATTTTATCACAAGTTAACAGTACTAAGCATTCAACCAGACAAATAAAAAGGGAATGTACAGCATCACTTTTCTCAGACATAACACCTTAAGCTTGTACTAAAATGTACTGAGGGTTGCGCAGTAAGCCACAAAAGCTGACGTCTGACTTTCCCAGAAAGGTAAAGACACTTTATCCTTTGTAGCATGACCAATGCCATCTCTTTAAATCTACATGTTCAAGTACAATTTGGGGGGGGAAAGTATATTTTGAATTGGGCAAATTTCACTTGCTTAAAGTATAAATCCAAAGTCCAGCAAAAATGGAGATCACGTTTCTAAAAATATGCATTTTCTAATTGCCAAACTCAATAAATTGTCAAACTCAAAAAAGTTAAAGATGAAGAAAAATCTCAAAATCTCTCTTTTATACTGAATATACTGAAGAGAAGAAAAACTTTATAAAGATATGATCCACTGAAGGCCTAGCAAATTGTGAGTGTATATGTGTGTGTTAAATAGCGATAGGCAGAACACAAATTACATCAAACTCTAACCAAATGAATAGTTAGAAAGGACATTGTGTATTATGACTAGTGTATTAAAGAGGTAAGTATGGAAGCTCTGAGCTTGGGTGGCCTAGAGTTGTTACCGCCACCACATCAGGCATCATGACCACGACGAAGGGGCATGTCTCAAGTTTCTCTCCTATAAAACTCCTTTAAGTAACTCAGTATGAGAAACAATTAACTGACTTGAATGCTTTTTCTTTTAATTTTTCTTAATCACTTTCTGATACAGAAATCAATAAAAAATATTTTAGGCGCGCCCAGAGAAAGAATACCCTGTCTAATCCAAAACTGGGTAATCAGTTCCTCAAAATCTTGAGTTGTAATGTTACCACCTGACCAGTGTCAATGTTTGACACTAATGCCAAATCTTTATTTTTATAGGATCAAATTTTCTAGTTTGCATGGCACTGTTAAAACACTCTAACATTGTCGTGGTAAAATAAAAGTAAAATAAAAACAATTACTAAAAATACAATGAGTAAGATTTTCAGCACAGGAAACAAAAGACTATTAGAGCTGGAAAGAACATTAATAGACACTAGTTAATCTTCATTAACACATGAAGAAACTTGAATACCAATCGGTTAAGAGACTTGTCCAAGATCTCATAGGGACAAGGGGACAGAGAAGAACCTAGGTTTTCAGTTGACATACAGGGAACTAATAATCTCAGGATAAAAGTAGTATTTCTGGAAATATTCAAGGGTGTGTCTGGGGTTAAAAGAAAAAGATTACACTTTTGGATATCCACTACCCATATCTCCTTCTCCTCAACAAATATTTCATGAGCACTATCTATGTGCTAAATATATAGTTGAGACAGAAGACTGAATGAGACAGACACAATCCTGCCCTCACAGACAATCAAATAGGATTCAGACAAGAAGGAGACACTGTGATGTATGGTGACAGTGTCATGGGAGTAGTACAAGGGACTTGAGAGGCAACCAGAAGTGACACCCAGAATTGGGGTTCGATAGATACTCTACACCTATCATGATTCAAAAGCCTAAGGATACAGGTTACCATTAATTCTGGTAGATGTGTAACATACAGATGTGCTTGAAAAAAATTCTGTGGCTACTTGAGATCTTAAAAACATCTTGATAACTGAACTGTGGGAGAGTTGAAAGGTGTTTTTCCTGAAAGGAATAAAACCGATATCTTCACATTCTAACTCCCCAAAATCAAATACAACATTTAACAACAGTTTTCAAGCGCAATTACTGTTCTACCTGATTTAATTTTATTTTTCCCCCATTTTCTTGCTGCTCCAAAATAGGCAAAGAGGTCATCTTTTTCATCTAAAAGTTCTCTTATTTTCGGCTTTATGAGCTGGGTTTCCATTAGAAATTCAATTCGCAAAATCCAAAGAAGTAATGGGATTTAAAAGACCATGCATGTTGGGAGCAAGTAATCACAACCCTGTAACCTTGGTAACCCCCAAGGGCAGTCTCAGGATTCTGGCTCTATGAAAAATGTCTTCAATATCTGTCTTTCTCTTGCTTTCACCTGACTGTAAATTTCAAGAAATGATTAACTCCATTTATTAAAAAATGAAAGGGAACCACTACTGCAGGAGAAAAATACCTTCTAGGTATTTATTTAAAATAAATTCCACCTTCCCTGGAAGGGCAATGCATTTATCTTAAAAAGTAGTAGTAGTTAATCCCCAAAGATCAATTTCATGCACACACTTTCCTTGACCTCTTCTGGTTGGATGTCCTGAGTTAAGCCTGACCATTCCTAGTCTCTCCTGATTTGTGAGATCTGAGAGAAATAAACAATAGCTATTTACAAAACAGCTTTAATTAAAAGTGTGTGGAACTCAGAGAATGGTTCTGACAAAAAAATATCATCTGCTGTGCATCAGAGTCCTCAACCAACCACTCACTGCCTCAGCATGAAATCGGCCTTCGAGGGCGGTGGTTAAAAATGGGCAGCATGAAGCCATGGGCTCCTTTCCAAGGCTCAAAAGCATTTTCAGCATGTCAGAAATAAAATGGGCCTTAGGGGAGAAATAAAGCATAGTCAATGTCCCCAATTTTTACATGCTGTATTTACACAACGTGATATGCTTTTTACCTCAAGAAAAGGAAAGTAAAAAGCAGATCTTCTAAAAAAGGAACCCTGACTGTAATTTACTCTCTTGCATCAACTGATATGTTTGGAACCATTTCTTATCGTTCAAGTTGCAGCAACCAAGAGGACAAACAGACACAGGCTTAATGCAGCAATCCTCAAACTTTTTGGTTGTCGGGGTCTTTTGTACTTTAAAAATTACTGAAGATCCCCAAGAGCTTTGTTTATGTGGGCTTTATCTGTAAGTGTTTACCACAATAGAAATGAAGCTAAGCAATTTTTACAGTATCTATTAGTCTATTTAAAATGATAATAAATTCAAACATAACACATTTATATAAAAAGCAACTATATTCTCTAAAGCAAAAAAAAAAAAAACATTAGAACAGCAGCATTATTTTATATTTTACAAATTTCTTTTATGCCTGGCTTACTACAAGACAGCTGGATTCTCCTACCTACTTTTGTGCTCAAATCTGTTTTTATATGTTTCTTAGAGTATATGAAAAAAATCTGGCCTCACGCAGACATTTAGTTGGAAAAGAGGAGAAACCTTTAATAGCCATTTCATAATTGTGGATACATTCTATAGCCTCTATAAAACTACAGTCTGCTCATGAGAAAATGAGAATGAAAAAGACAAATTACTTGTTAGTACTATTAAGAAGACCTTCTTGGACCTCAGGGATACCCAGTCAATGCTTTGTGAATGGCTGGCTTAATGAGTAGTATGTAACAATGTGTCCTTACTATATAGAAGGTATAGGGCATGGTACTCCAAAGTGGTGAAGGACATATAGAGATGGGAATGGAAAGTTATCCTCGTGCCCTGACACTATGATCATGTGTCTGAACTGCTTTCTAGAAGTACTTTCATTCTAGTCAATGATGTAAGCACACAGAGTGATAAAGTATTTCCTCATCAACCAAATGTCTTTATTGTATTTATTAATTTCTATTTGGTGACCCAAAGGTGCCTAAAATCCAGCTCTTCTGAGAACAAATCCCAGAGTACTTACTAGAAACCACGTAGCACTGGTTACTCATTAGCATATGGAGGAAAAGCACTGGGAAGTATTTGCCGCGGTTTTGCTGTATACCCTATAAGATGTTGCTCAAATCTTGGAGCGATCTGAATGCTTGAAAAGAGGATAGAAATATAGTACCTACAAAATTAAATGTGGGAAAGATTACGCTAAAGATCTTCTCTCTTTTACAAAAACACTTAACTTTATTATGACTGATAGATGATTTTATTCACTGTTACAAATCTGGGAAGCTTAGTACTGATGGATGTACTTAAACTCATTTCAATGACTTTTCTGAAAAACTCTTCAAGGCACAGCCACTCAAAACGCAAAGCAGGGACATCTGCTTTCTCACCCTCCTTTGCCTTTACTTGTTTTGTTTTTGTTTTTGTTTTTGTTTTTTACAAAAGTTTTTCTACCACCAGTCATCACCTACTCAACACAGACATTTGTGAGAAACGTCCTGTCCATATTTGGTGCCTAATTCTCTTTCACATTCAACTGACATGAATCAATTAATGTGCCAATCCTCCTCACCGAAAAAATGTTAGCTATTTCTTTTTTTTAAATGTTAGATATTTCTAACCCTGAATTTTCTCATCACCCAGCAGACCGTGATCAACATCACTCTGACAATGTCAGTAAGAGAAACATTTTAAAGAGGAAATGCCAAGAATCATAAATAGAAGCTAAAGTGAAAATACAGCAAGAGTAAGGAACCGCAGGGGCATCACAGCATCGGAAGACCAGGAAAAAGGAGAAAACACACTTGCATAGAACTGCAGTGTCCTCCTTATGCCATTTCATGTTCATTCTTTGCATTTCTATGCACATGACTTTCTATTAGAAGAAGACACCCCTACTGTTCATCTCAGAGCCCTCACCTGGTCTGCTTCCTCTTGTCAGAAAAATTGTCTTATTAGTTTTTACCTAGTTAATATCTGTAAGTTCATTAGGTATCAAATTTAATGTTACTCTTTGGCCACTGCCCACTTCTCATATTCCTCTTCCCACATTAGATTAGGTCCCCTTATCATTCTCACTGGTACTGTCCCTTTGCACATTTGTCACAATTGTGGTGCATATTGGAGAGGGGGCTGATAATGCAATTCTTTGTTTAGGGGAAGTCTTCCCTTCAAGGCTCTAAGTTCAATGAGGATAAGGATCATACCTTGCTACTTTGACCATCTCTAATGCTTAGTGGTACCTAGATGCTCAATAAATGTGTGCTGAATAAGTTAATCAATGAATTGTTAAAGTAGGGTCCAATTGGAGTTGAGCTGGCCACACACACAATGCTATACATGGCTGAATATACCCCAATTGTGGCATTTGTAGGAGAGACATTGACCTCTTACGCTTGATCTATGCTCTAACTTATATTTCATTGTTCCAATTTTCTTTTCATTCTTGTATCAGGTGAAGACATATCCCAAAATACATAAAAAGAAAATATTTTATTTTAAGTACTATCTAATTAATTGAGTTTTCCAATAGGCTGTAAACCTACGGCTAGCCATAATTTGCAGTGGTCAGAGTCATAAACAATGTTAATTTTACTTCCATTACTGCTAGTGTAATGCAAGCTATATAATCTATGGCAAGAGCAAGCTGTTTAAAAATGACGGTGGGTTTGTAAATGTTTGTAATCCTATCTGTGAAGCTGGAGTACAGCCAGTTGTGAAAAATGCTAATGAAGAACCAGAAGAGAGTAGCAAGCCAGAGACCACCCTGACTTTGAATCTCAGAGTTTATTTTTTGTTCTCAGGTTTTCATTTTGTAATAGACACAGAGGGACATCAATTTTCTTTTGGATCTTTTCATGTAGCTAACTTCTATAACAACTCACCCTTCTAGGTTTTCTGTATTAATCCTCTTCTCCCTTCCAGGCCCTTGCACGCACAGTCTCATTGACTGTGGCCCAATACCATAGTCTAATTATGGGATCCCAGCATCATACAGTGAAAGAGCAGTTGGGGAGGAGCTGAGATACTAGGCACTGGTCTTGGTCTTGACACTAGTTATTTGTACGACCTTGAGAAGCACTTAATTCTGTGCACCTTACATTTTCATCTATAAAATGAGAAGGCTAAAATATTCTGTAAGGTTATTCCCCCTTAAACTATTCTTCATTTTCCTCTCAGAAAAATGACCTACTACAATACAGTTATTCTATTTATTGAAGTCCTAAATCTGTCTTTTCAGCCCTGATCTCTCTGGCTGTCATCTGTCCATACATTATTTTCATTCAAATGTTCCACTAACATTCAAGACACTAAGGTTGTACACTGCTGAGGGAAGAAAATATTACTACCACTCTTTTGGAAGGCAATTTAGTAATGTATCCTAAGAGCAGTTTAGTGAGATAGCTCAGTGAAACATGCTGATACTCTTTGATATGGGAATTCTACTTCTAGGAATGTATCATTAGGAAATAATTCAAAGCACTGTTTCTAAAAAAAACATAAGAAATGAAAAGTTCTCTCTCTCTCTCTCTTGCTCTCACATACATACACAGAACCCAAATGAGTAACACATGGGATACCATTATGTAAGTTGCAATGTATCATTTTGATAAGCTAGTATGCAGTCTTTAAAATGGTATCTGTGAAGGCCACTTAGCACCATGAAAATACATATAATATTATTCATAATTTAATGGCAAGTGAAAAGAACAGGATATAAACCTTATGTGACTATAAGTATGAAAATAAAATAAGTACATTAAAAAGATCTGCAGGATATTTTTAAAAAATGATAATATTATATTATGGATGAAGGTATATTTTATTTTTATATTATCAGATATTATATTATGGGTGAAGGTATATTTTATTTTCTCTGATTTTTCATCACTTTTCATTATACTTTCATAATATTTGTGTAATTTTTAAAAATGTCAACGCTGATCTCAGTTCTTCTTTTCCTAAAATCTTATTTCTCCCTGGCTTCCCCATCATTGTCAGTGGCCACGTGTCTTCTCAGGCCTCTAAGCTCTACCCTGATGTTCTTAATTTTTAATTTTCTTTTCCTTTCAGTCTTCACATGCAGACAGTCTCCAAGTACAAAGAGAATTTTTTTCCACAGTAGAATTTATCCATTTCTACACTTTCTGCCTGAAACAAGGCTCTCGATTCACGAAAGAATGCAGTTAAAGCCTCCTCTAAAATATCCTATATATTGCTACAGGATTTTCTTTCTCATCTGGTTTAAAACCTGTTCCTCAGACGTTTAACCTTTGCTTTCTCTTATCTATCAATTTCAAATTTGGGCTCCATTCTGGGCCTTAATATATTCCACCATATAACATCTTTTCAAACTTAGTAACCTGTTTTTCAAATGTCCCCTTCTCCACTGTGTCCAGATTTACTTGCTACGTTCAGTTACAATAGAGTGAGGAACACAATATTGGTCCGCAACAAACCCTAGAAGGGATTATTAAACTCATGGTTTTATTGTGAGTACGAATAGAAAATGGTATCAGTAGACAGCAGCCTGCTTGGTGTAAGATCAGGGCATGCCCAATGAACCTTGCTTCCTTTTTTTGGATAGAATGACAACCTTAGATCAGAGAAGGATTTCAGAAGGTATCTAACAAATCTTTCACAATATCCTTGTAGACAAGTCTGAAAGAGTGAGCTGAATGAATATATAATTTGATAAATTAACCAAAAGTCAAATAACTACACCTAAAGTGTCTTGAGTAAAATAGAGATCAACCTGGAGAGAAGAGTCTATGGATACAATATGGGGCTTTCTACCAGCCACTGATCTTGGCAAATAACTAGAAGATATTCTTATTCAATTTGCCAATTAAAATAGCTGAAAAGGGTAGTTAATACAATGAATGGGAGAAAAAAAAAGATTAAGAGGTCGTAGAACACCAGAAATTTCAGAGTGATATAAAGTTGAAATTAAATACAGATAAAGATGAATCCTTTCATCCAATTTATAAAAACTTGCCTGAAAAAAGGGTGAGACCTGGGGTAACAAACCTTAACATTTTTTAGGAATTCAGTTGACTGTATCTCCAACCTGAGCTAGAGCATTATGTGGATGCCAAACATCTAATACTACTCATTTCAGGGTGTCATATAATACACAGGATCTCAAAACAAAGAAGGACGTATTTCTATCCCACTCTGAACTTATGAACTGCAGTTTGAGAAGCAAGTTCAACTTGGAAGCCATATTGCCATAGAAAAAAAAATGGACAATCCAGATGCTATGAAAAGCAACATGACCAGAAGGAAAGTATTCAGAAACCAGAGTAAATGAGCAACAAGTTGAAAAAAAAGGGGTTAGCATAGAAAAGAGATTAGAGAAATGATAAGATAGCTGTGTTCATAAGCTATACTCACAAACTCTGTTAGGCTGGGCCCAACAGGAACAAATTACAGGACTGGAGGTTTCAGCTCCGTGTAGGAAAAAGTTTCCTAACATTAGATTGGCCCACAACCTCAGTGAGCATGGGCTGTTCGTGTGACACTGGAAGGTGACCCGTAAGGGGAGAGTTTCAAAAGTGTGTCACAGATTGGCTAAGGTTTGTAAAAAGTGCTTTCATATACCTTAGGTGTCTGAAATTATGTTGTTAAAGCTGTTAAATAAAGCTGTGTCACCAAGAAATGAGTTCGATTAATGTCAAAGAATGTGAAGCTAGGTGGGTTTTTCTTTAGTAGTTTCTCTGTGCCTTGGTGTGTATCTGACGCATTCCTTTTATTACAAAAGAATTCAAAACATGAAGACAAGATGTTGAAAGAGAGGGAGGGAATCCCGTGTTATGCCCAAAGGCTACTCTGTCTCTTTGATGTTAAAATCAATTGCCCGAAGGGGCAGAAATGAGAACCTTTCAATCTTTCACTTACATTATTAGACCTCATAGCATTTTATATTCAAATCCAGAGAAGGAAATACTGGCAAAAGATATGACCTCTGTATGTAAGAAAAGATCATGGTCATAGTCACAATTTATTTTTCTTAGAAAATTGTTCATAACTTCAACTCTGAGACATGCAATAACTTTATATCAAGTTGCCACTGTGGTTCACAAAAATTAAATTTATCGCATAATTGATTTTAAATAAAGCATTTGACACTGCTTAAAAATAACTGAGGGAAATGTATAAATGTCATCCCTTTTAGTTTTTACTGTCTATAAAATTTGTGAATAGTAAGATACTGCAGAATGCACTAAAAGAAATTTCAAGATCACTAACCAGCTCAATCATTTTTAAAATAGTACAGTGGAGCCTTGTTATTGTTAAAATATTCATTAGAACTTACTTAGTTGACGTTAAATGAGATAGTTTTAGACACTCTGAAATGATAGAGGCATAAGATACAGCAAAGATAATTTAGACTATCAATTTTCAGATTTGAAAACCGAGGCCCAGAGAGGTAAATTACTCTTCATCCAAATCTGTGCAGTTGGCTTCTATGAAGTGAGCTCTAGAACCAGGTGTCCCAGTTCACTGCCAAATGCTCCTAACAGCACAGCCTGGAGTAACTGAATCCCAAAGTAACTGAGTTAAGACATACTCTATGAATGCCTGCCTTACACAGCGAGCTATCCTAAGACCCAAAGAAGGAATAGGTATGCAAAGAAGACATTGCTTTTCTTAAAGAAACGTGCAGTCTTGTGAGGTAAGTAAACTGGAAAAACTCTTTAAATTACAATTCACAATATTAATTCAAAAAATAAAAATATCTGATTAGTTTGTGAGTTGATGTGTTTCCCCAAAATGTTATAGGAGCTTCAAGGAAACACAACTCACCATGAGATGAGGAAGTGAGAGAATGTCAGGGGAGGAAGTGGAAGGTGAATTGGATCTTGAAAAACAGGGAGGGTTTAGAGGGCAAGATAGGAGATGGCATTCCAGAAAAATGGAACTGTGTGAATATTTGTAAAGAGCTTCCAAAACACAACATACATTGACCTTAAGCGTAATTTTCATCAGGAAGGGCAATTTAATGTTTTTTATCTGCCTTTGTGAATTGTGAAAAAAGTTATAAATGGAAACCGTTAATACAATGCTTTATTTACTCACTTACACCTCCTTATTCCACAAAGAAAATGAGGCAGCTTTAAAAAATACAGGACGTAAACTGAATAAAATAAATTCTAAGGAAAATGATAAACCCAGGAATGAAAGCAGCACACACAGAAAAGCAAACTCTGGTCCACACGGTTGTTAGTTGGAGGTGAGGGGAGCAAGGGGGACAGAAAGAGAGTTAACCTTTCTAGCATTTGCAAGATCTTTCATTAGATTAAAAATAAGACAAAAATCTTTTAAATCAGAAGCCTAGCCTTTCCTAATACTGAGATAAGTGTCTCCCTTGAGTCCTCATAAAGAAGCCTCATAAAGAAGTCCTTACTGAATGACATAGGAAGTGCTGGCCTAGACCCCACCCTTGACCCTATAGTTAAATAATGAGCAGTTTCACACAGCTGTTTTTCATGCTGACCCTCAATGGAGGATAAGAGCATCATGCAGAAGCACAATTCAGTTGCAAAACAGTGCGGCCCACATTCCCATCCCTCCTTGTGGCATAAGAGTGGATTTAGAATATGTGTTGGAGTGCAGGGGCTACATGTTCTTCAGTGTGTGTGGATTCATTTATTTGCTCAAGACTCACTGATTACATACAATGTGTCAAATGTGGGGCTACAGCTATGAGTAAGACAGAGATCCATTATCACGGAATTAAGTATTCCAGTGGTGGGAGAAGGATGACAGACAAATAAACATGTGTTCTATGGTGACAAATGCTATGAGGAATAAGGCAAAGTGATAGAGAACATGATGGGAAGTGTGAGGTTGCTATTTAGAAAGCGCCCTCACAGACAACCCCTGTGATGTAATATTTGAGCTGAAACCAATGGGACACAAGGAAGGAAACTCAGGTATCTGAGAGAAAAGTGTGTATGCAAAGGGAACAGTTATTATAAAAGCCTGATAGAGAAGCATGCTCGAAGTGTCTAAGTAGCTACAAGACAACCAGCCAAGCAGAGGCAGCGTGAGAGTCTTCTTATGAAAATGAAGGAGCCAAGATGAGGTGATAAAAAGGAATAATGATGAGTCAATGCTTCAGAAAACTCCTACTGTGCCTGCTTCAGCATAAGCCAAGGGCAGCTGAGGACTGACAGTGTACACCATAGAATATGACCATCATCATTTTAGCTTAAATACTGTGCTAAAACTAGCATTAAAATCACACACTGTACACATGGGCTTTTGTCTAAAGCCCTCCTATACTATAAGTAGACTATAAGACCAAGACAACTAGGCTTACCATTTCTGACACTTAATATCTATAGAATGTCCTAATTTTGCTTCCTGGTGGAAGTTCCAAAGTTTTTCTACTGCAAATTGCACTCCTATGTATTCAACATGCAGTATCAAATTATTCATGACATTCAAGCCAACTGAATGTTGCAGGGCCTCTTTCAAAGGTACTGAGTTTGATTTTAAAGACAATATCACAATTGCATGATAGCAGAATCTACTCACTGTCTATTGAGGGCATTTTTGTGTATCAACAAGACTATATAATCAATTTAAAGGAGACAATTTACATTTGTTTTCCCATAACAAGGGGCATCATCCAGGACACTGAAAAGTATCAAATCATTTAGAGATAAGTGAAAAGGAGGGAAGTCAAAATACTCCTCTATTTCATGCCATGAGAAATGTTATCTTTTAGGAGCCTGTCCTATAAGCTTCTGTGATCTTCTAACAGGTATTAAGACATAGGCTCTAGAAGATGATTGGTAATAGATTTCACATTGAGTTTTGAGATCTTAGTAATTCCAGAGACAAATGTAATAAATAAACAGCAATAAAACCAGGAAATACCATGTATTGTTCTTCACAGATTGTATCTCAAAATGATACAGAATATATCAATGGTCTATAATGGACTATCTTTGTCTAAAGACCACCTATACTACACAGAGAATATTGGAGTGATAATACTAGACTTGTAATTTCTGTCAAGAAAACTGACATAGAGATTAGTTGTCCAGTATGAACTTACAAATGAAACCATCAGTACTAAAAACCTGTGTAATAATACTTCACACATTCAACAGTTAAATTAAAAAAAAAAATAAAAAATAATAAAAAATATATATATATATATATGACATTAAATGGAAAAAAATCACCTGCTCAGCCAATAGTGAAGCTAAGCTTGAATATGCATCTGCAAACTCTGGACCATATTTAATGGAATCCTTCAGTAAAGTGATAGCCTCTTCTTTTTTCTCCTGGGACCTAGATTATAAGAGGGGGGAAAAAGAACGTCTTTGAATAAAACTTTGTTTAAATCCTCTGATTAGACTTTAAGATCTTATTTCTGTTAGCAAAGATTAACTGATTCACTCTGGATTATATCGCAAATGAATTGAACTATGCTGTTTCAGTGTTCGTTTCTGTCCCTGAATTCTCAGTGGAAAGAGATGTTAAGATGTAAATGATGCTGCGGGGTAGTCACTAATTTTCCCAACCTCTATTTCCTGCTATGCACTTTTTGAGAGTTTTATTTAAAAATTTACAAGTTTGTTAACCAGAAAGTTAGACCCTCAGAGCAGCAATGTGGGGGCATTACCTAGGTGCCTGGGAGCTAGTTTACCATGACGTGGAAGATAGCATGTAGTACCAGCTGCCTGCCACAGGCTGAGCTCCTTACAGTGCCAGAGCCATTCATCAGGGACAAGCCATATTAGTCTTTTTTTTTTTAATAAATCATATATTTTATACGTTATTTATGCAATCAGAAAATATTGTGACTACTGGCTGGCAAAGAATGATCAGCAATCTTATCATATTTTTATTGAGAACTGAGGCCAGCTCTGTGTTCTTTATTTATTTTGGTCTTCTCCCAGCGGTTCAACTTCTGCTTCAAAGAAGACTAGAGGCCCCAAAGGTACATTATTTTGGGTGACAGTTTTCTTTCCTGCTCGTGCCATAGGGAAACACTGGGTCATTATTCCCACATTGATATCTTTGAAGCTAAAAATGTACACTGGCAATAATCAACTTTGGTACTAGTACAATTCCACAAACATCACTCACTTGCTAAGTGCTAGACGTTGTCACAGGCAAAAGGAAAGGAACGAAGAACAGAACTCCTGGAACTATAAGGAGCACACAGCCGAAGGGTCCCTCGTCTTTACCAGTCCCCAGTGCGGAGCCGTGTGCTCATGTTTATACTATTTAGGATCAAAAATTAATTATTCAGCAATAGCTTTCTACCATACGCGCTGATAAAACTTTCACATAACATTATTAATTTGGTTCTCACAAGAATCCCCTGCAGCAGATATTACTGGCCTATTAGACTCATTTTTTCTAGTGAGAAATTTTGGATTTAGAAAAGTCAACTGAGTCATCATATTCACATAATCAGTCTTGAGTCAAGATCCAATGCTCTTCCACACTTGTCTATTCTAACTACTTAGAAATCTACCTTTTATGACTTTGCTGCTCAAAGTGCGATTCATGGACCAGTATTATCAACATCACCTAGGGGCTTGTTAAAAATGCAGTCTCAGACCCAATGAATCAGACCATGCATTTAAAAAAGATTTTCAGGTAATCTGTACGTGCACTGAGATTTCAGCATAACTGCTCCATGAATTATCAAAGGCAGCTGAGAACAGTCCTGCTACAAAACCCCCGTGGCTTTAAGTCTCTGTAGAATCAAGATCTATGGAAAACTAATATTGACTCCACCTGGGGGAGTTCCAGGTACTAGAAGCAGCATATTATAAGGTGATTTTACTTAGGAGATAGTCTTTTATCACAAAGTTTGGGAGAAAAAAGTCATGTTTGCAGCAGAGACCTTGCATTTAACTATTCAATTTAGCAAATATTTATCATTGTCTATTATGTGTTAACTATTTCTCAAGGGAGGTGGCTATCTATGCTCTCTTCTCATTATTGGGGTCTAGCTAACTCCTATTGGACTCCTCTCAATACACAGTCCTGCCCTTGATATCAAGGTGTAAAATTTGTGTCATTAAGTATATCATCCTTGGGATGTGGCTTTAAAGTTGCTGCTTTCTTGTTGATTCGTTCATTTAGTCAGTAAATATTTAGAGAGCATCTGTAAGACCCTGTGGAAGTCCATTATGTTTACACACTCTTAGATTTCTATTCTAAAATATACCTTCTTCCATGGATACATGTTTTTAAGTAAAAACTTATTTTTTAATTCTGGAAATTTGAGTGCTGATTTCATGGTTAGCAGAACTCTTCCAAGGATTTCGTAAATTTTATTAATTTTAATTTGGAAATCCTCCTAAAATCCAAAGGAAGATATGGACTTAGGAAATTAAGGCTGAAAATTAAGTCCCTCAGGACATAATTTAGCTCAGATAGTCTTCAAAATCAGTGGAAAAAAAAACCCCACAACAATTTGATGGTAAAATTTAATGAGTTTCATTTGTCATGGCTCACATCAGTTAGAATGGCAACTTAAACCTTTTATATATGGACGCAGTGAGATTCATTACCACTTAATACAGTCTATGAATCCAAATACTTGAGGTCATCCATTAACATTCATGCGACACAATGGAAAAGTCAGCATTAAAGTTATTCATAGCCAACTCAGATTCTTTCTGAAAAACTATTTCTATTAACCTCTGGAGGGACCGACTGACATACTTTCAGAAAAACATTGTATCTTGTCATTTCACTTAGTATAAGAGTATTGCAAGATGCGAACACTTGGCTCTGCACTCTTGGATGACTGCTTCCCCATGGGAACCTTTGAGAGTCAGTCATCAGACGCCAACAGGGTTCAGGAATGTGCCACCTTAACAGATATTTTAAAATGCTTTTTACAAAAGCCCAAGAAATTGATAAGCAGTAATTCTGTCATTGTTGTTTCTGAAAGGTAGAGGATTAGTAGAAAAGGTACATTTCTTCTGTAGTCCCTTTTTTGCTCACCCTTTGGCGGTAGTTTATGAAATTGCTGCGGCTTTGACACAATAAGTTATAACAGATAATTCATCTAAATGGGATCTTCCTTGGTCTGTAGTAACATGATTACCATGTGAGAACTGAACTTCATTTCTACCAGTTTCTGAATTCAGTAGCATCCCAGTTTATACCTACATTACAGTCCAGCCCACATTTCTCTGATAATTGCCCCTGTTAAAAAACAGGAGCAACAGTCCTACAATTCTATTGGGTTATTGCAGTCTAGGGTACATCTCTCTCAGCTTTGCTTGCTAATACCTTGGTCATACCCTTAGTTAACAACCCATTTCTAGTTCCCTCTCTCTTTTTCTACATACAGACAACTGAAAGACAGATTTTTTTTTTTTCCTAGAGCATTGCTTTCAGCACATTCCCTTATATAAAAATCTTCACTAATGCCCTACTGCCTATAGATAGACTGTTTAAACCCCTCTACAATACGGTTCTGACCGATGTTTAAACATACCCAGGTACCCACTAGTCCAGCCAGACTGGGTGGCCTTTGACATCCATCCTACAGAACCTGAGATCACTTACTCTGCTGTTTCTCTAACCTCACGGTACATTAAAATCACTTGGGGTGCTTTTAAAAAGACCTTAGTGTTCTGAAGTTGGGCAACTTAATAGGAAGCTCTGCACAGGAATATGCAGCCATCCAGATTTGAGAAGTATGGATATACTCTAACCCCCTTGGTTTATAGTAGTAGAAACTGAGATTTAGGGGATCTCAGTGATTTGTCCCGGTCCCAAGCAAAAAGAAAGGCCACCCCCAGGCCTTGTGCCTCTCAGCCTGGCACCCCTGCCATGCCACTTCACAGATGGCTTTCCCCATTCCCACTCCACTTCTACTCCCTGTGAAGCCTTCCCTGACTTGCCCAGCTCAGACCATGATGCCCTCATCAGAGCTCGTAAACATACAAAACCAAAACCCACATACATGCTCTCTTTCTTATATTTTGGGCTTCTCTTTGTACCTCCATAACAAAAAAAGGTGGTAGGGGAATCATCTTTGTTCTGGTGATTTTACATACAAAGAGGCAGCTGTTCTTTTTCTCTAGCTCAGCATTCTAAGGAGTAACTGGGCCCCAGCTTGTGTTTGTTTTTAATCCCAGACCCCAGCACAGCACGTGGAGGGCTCGGCGCCCCCCCCCACCCCGCACTGCTTCATGAGAGAGGGTGCAAGCCTGTCTATCAGTGCTAAGCAGGCAAGTTTTTCAAGCTTCACATTTCCTGAAAAAAGTAGTTGTTTGCTGAACATTTACTTTCTACTAAGAACAGAGTGATTCCTTTCCATTATTTATTTTAATTCTTATTAAATAGCATGAATTAGGCATAATCATCTCCATTTTAAAGAGTTAGAAATCAAATACCAGCAACTACCACCCCAAAAATTAAAAAAAACAAAACAAAACGAAAAAACAAAAACCCTGAGATTTGGAGAGCTTAAGTGATTTGCCCAGAGCACACAGCTACTATAACACCAGGATTCTAATTTAGAATTTCCAATATAGTTTGGTCCACTGACAGGCCATGTTCTGCCCTTCTGCATCCATTCTGTGACCAGTACTCAATATTATGCACTGTGTGACCAGTACTAGTTTTTAAGCTCCTTCACAGACAGGATCCACGTCTTGTTCATCTTTCTTTCATCCCAGCATCTGTACATAGTGGAAATTCAATTATTTTAGTATAGTGATCTGCACGCACATAGTAGAAATTCAATAATTGCTAAATTAAGTTTTTTAAAACCCATGGTTTTACTATTTTCTTTATTCTTAGATCTTTGTAAATCTGAAATGAGCTTTGCAATATTCTAATAAAGTTTTACAGAAGAGGATAAAATAATCATCCATTTTACATCTGTTCCTACATCTTTCGATATTATAGAAGTGACCCTAAAGAAGGAGGAGGCATCCAAGCCTTAGAATTACATGAAAATTACTGGTTCCCATTTACTGAGCCTTTCTTATATACAAGGCACTACTAAGCAGCTTCTCTACCTTAACCATGCATAGTAGTCAAATGCACAGACTTAAAACCCAGAAGGACTGGGGTCAGGCAGTACTTCTACCCTTTATTAGCTCTGTCTCCACAGGCAAATTATCTGACCTCCCTGTGTCTCAGGCTCAGGGTAAGTACTATGTATGTTTTGGCTTTGATTAGCTCATTTAATGTTTCTAAAATCATGCATTCAAATCTATCTCCCCCTTCTTTTTAAAATTAATTTTTAAAATAAAGGAGAATATAGTGTTTTTGAAATTCCTTCAAAAGTGATATACTTCCACATTTTAAACTATTCACAAAAAAATCTTAAGTAGGACATCAGAGTGATTTTTCCTGAGCTTGATATCACAATAGATTTTTTAAAAATATAATAATAATAATTAAATACACAACAAATAGTGTTGTACTAAATATAAAATGACACTTGTAACAAACAGAGGCAACATCACCCCTGGAAGCCTCACTGTAAGGCAAACACCAAGCTGAAGAGACCCAAATGGCAGACCGACAGTTCAGCCGATGGAGCCACACGAAGGAGCGGGTCTGCATTTTGTAGGGGTGATTGCTGAAAGAGAACATTTAGGCAAGAAAGGATCAGGAACAATTCTGAGCCTCTTTTTCAGCCAAGCCAGGAAAGCTTCTTAGAGGAAAAAGGTTTAAGCAGTTATTTCCATATAAAAAGATATGACAAGAGAAGCAGATAATTTCAAATAGATATTATGAAATTTCTTAGTAATGGGAATTGCCTATGTATTCTGACAGTACAGCTCACTCCTGGGCAAGCATTAGATAGTATTAAAATTTCCAAATGCATTCATTTTGGCTCTATAATAAGCTATTTAGGGAAATCAGAGGCCCATCATCAATATACACCTTGAGGTGCTACTCTGTTAGCCACTGAGATTGAATTGACAGGTCAATTAAAAAGAGAGACATACGAAAATAGCATTTGCCTCTCAATTGACCAAACATGTGATTTAGGTAACTAAATCTACAGGTTGTCTGAATTGCATAGAAAAAGCATGAATTAAGCAACCAAATTAACAAATTGATAAAATCGATCTTAGTACAAAACCCATCTGATTAACCATGGACACACTTTCAGTTTGGAGTTACGGGAAGGAATACAAAATCCCTTTGGAAACCCATGTCACACCAAGGATACTGAGGATGGTCAGAGCTTCTGTCATGGGGTTTAACTGAAACTGATGGAACTATTAAGGATCCCTGATAGGTGAGAGACACAGATAAGAGTAAAAGTGCCCCAGGGTTAGGTAACATTTTTTTTTTGCCTCCCAGCATCCTAGTTTTCCTTATCTGCCAAACAAGTCACCAGCTGATGACTGATAATCCTCCATGACTTAAAATATTCTGTCTTCACTTTTCCCTTAAATCAACAGTCTCAAACTTAGTGCTTCAGAATCATTAAGTATTTGGTAAAATGCAGGATCCCAGGTCTCATAAGATTCAGTAGTAGTAGTTAAATGCACAGACTCCAAGCCCAGAAGGTACGTCTGGGGTAGGGCCCAGGAATCATTATTCTGAATAAGCCCCTCAGGCGGTTCTGTTAGGGTGGTCCTCAGCCTATGCTTTAGAAAACTGTCACTGATTCCTAGGAGGGATTTGCCTGATCAATTAACTGATGCTAAATGTAACAGTACAAGGAAACCTATAAAAAGGAGAAAGACTTCCTGGGACTATTTGAGCCAAAGAGAAAGGTCACAGTGCCAGCTGATCTGCCCAGGTGATTGATCCCTTTGGATTCCAGGTGATGTGGAGAGGCTGGATTGGGGGTGCACAGAAAGTGATACTGAAAGTAGAAGAGGCAGTTTCTCTCTCATAGAAGCTATGTTATGAATGTCCACTCTTGTGCATCCAAGTCTTAGCTCCTGTGTTACCCACATAAGCATCATAACATAAATTAAAATCTCCTAATAGTCTACAAGCAAAATTCCAGTCTCCTAAGTTTCCCCCAGGAACTTCCAAAAGGCTAAAATTCCTAAGAAGGGGTTCCTGGAACCAATAACATCTTCATCATTCATTTCATAAGAGAAACATCAAGTAGAAATGAGATCTTGTTCATAATGTGCAAATCTTGCCATTAAACATTTGTAGTTTCACAGGGAATTTCTCTTTTGGTTATACAGCAGTGAGACTGTTTTTCTTGTGTGTTAAGTAAAAACATTTTCATCATCTCACTTTCCTGGCTCTATCTCAATGGCAGATATTTAGAAAAAGGGAATAAAACTTCGCCACATTTTTTTAGTAATTAAGGAACTGTTAAGTGTCAATTTAGAAAACTTTTTGGACTCCTGTCTAAAATCTCATGACACATTTATTTAAACTGAAAGCAGATGCTTTCTTTGAAAAAGTATTGACATTTTGGGAGGATTTAGGAAATGCCAGTAACAAAAATAAATGGATTTGGCAATCCGCTTGGCAGCAGTAGAATTTCCCATTAACCACAGTGTGAACTTGGTGTGCCGGGCAGCTCTCTTCATTTCTATTTCTTTGTTGGGGTGTTCTGTCGTTGTTGGATCCAAAAGTGACGTCTCTCACAAAGGAAAGAGTATGATTTTTTTTATGCAGTGTTGGTGGCGGGAGGTGGGGATAGCTGATAGACTTTACCAACTCTTCTGAAAAACCGAATCATGAAAGTCAGATTATAAATGTCTGACTGAGATGATCATTTCAGGGCACACATTTTTCTGTGGCTCCACTATCTTTTTTATACAGTAAAGGAAAAAAATTGGATCATCCTCTGTATGGCCTCTTTTTCATTCAAGTTTACTGCGCACATCTCTGGGCAATGAGATGGAAATATAGCATCTGGTTTACTGGCGTCCACGTTAGTTTTTCTGCTTGACTTTTTATGAAAGCCACATAGGAAAATTATCTGGAAGACTCATTCATATTATGCGGTGGTAAAGAATGAATTTTTTCTTCAACTCCAAAACCATGATCGCTATAGTTAGCTTTGAGAGCGCTGATCACCTGCCCCTCCCCCATAGTGGGTTTGCAGTATCAGATTCAGGTCACAGTGGCAACAATGGGAGGCGGGCTGCTGGTTGCCGCACTCTGTGTGGTGTAAGTAGTGCTCAAGCTTTGGTGGCCTGCAACACCTCTCAACCCGTAGCTGAAAACAGGAATGGAATGATGGAAAGTTCTGATACTATCTAGTCACAGAGCAGCATATCTGAAGACATAGCTCACATAATGACCTCAACAGCAACTGGCACATAGTAGTTCCTGAGGCAATGTCTGTCCCTGGTCTGCTCCCTCTTTACTCCTTTGAATGGCTGTTGATGCTCACTGTTGCCTGGCTCTTGCATGCATGGTGCCAGTTCTGTGCCACAAGTGTGTGAGGGTGGGCCAGAGGTGGGGAGTGGTCCCAAGTCAGCATCACTTCAAAGTGCACACAATGTTTATTCTAAAGCCCGGTCTGTAAATTTTGGATTGAAAAGAATGGAAACAGTGTTCCCAGGCTGGGACCTAGAGGAGAAGGCAGCTGAAAATAGCCTGATTTAGCCAGGATTCATTTACCCAATAGATAAAGGGCCGCTTTGATGATGCAGCTGAATACAAGTCCCAGGTTTTAGGCTCAGGCTGACTGAAGTCTAAATCCTGGCTCTGCCCTCATGAGGTGTATGACTTGGGTTAAATGCTCTACCTCTACGAGCCTCAGGGGCTGAATCTGTGAAATGTGCATTTAATTTCTACCTCTCCAGGTTCCTGTAAGGGTAGAATAAACACACACAGCGGTGTGCTTAGCAGAGTGTCTGGAACCTGGGACGATGCAGTCAAAGTTAGCTGCACTGGCTCCTTCCCCACTCTCCAGCCAGATTCCCACCTGGAATTTCTACCAGAAGCCTCAATGGCTGATTTCTCAGCAAAGCCAGGATGCCTTTGAAGAGAAAAGGGACTTTCAAGTTCCTTTCTGGTCTTCTCCTTACACTTCTGTTAAATGATGAGAAACTTAAAGTCATTTAAAACCACATATCGTATACCTCAAGAGCTTTACAGGATCACCTGGTCCTATTCCTCATTTCAAACAGGAGCAAATAAAGTGTCAAGAGGTTGAATATTGCCTGAAGCTGTTCAACTGCAGGGGTAGAAAATGTATTATGTACTTCTGACTCATTATTAATTTTATACTAAGAAGTTGAGCTTCGAATTAGAAGTGAGAAATTATGTCCCTGGGCTAGTAATAATTAATAATTGCTGAAACTTATTTCACCTTTATTGGGGGCTAGGTCCTATGGTAAGTGCTTACATGCGTGCTTGTGTTTAGTACTCATGAAGGACGTAGTTACTACTATCATTTTCCCTTTATAAGGGAGCAATTGGAAGCACTGCAAGATAAAATCATTTCACCAAGGTCACACACTACACATGGCAGATCTGAGACTCAAACCCACTGAACTCCATAGCTCTTGGTGCTATGGAGAGAGAGCACAGGAAGACAGTGCGACAGCATGACAGAACCAAAAGTGCAAGCTCTAGACGTCCCGCTTCACAGCTTACTGCCCGTGACCCTTGCTTGCCTGTTTCCCTATCTGTAACAGGGAAGTGATGGTGCCTGCCCTCTATAAACCCGGAATGGGCAGGTTCATGAAACATGAGGAAGCACTTTGCAATTTTGTCATTCGCTTGTCAGTTACCATTATTTCTTTCACTTGGAGGGGAGGAGGCAGAAAGGTTAAGAACAGAGATCTCTGCAGTGCTGCCCAGCAGACGGGTGACTCTGCGTGAAAGCACCCCACTGGGCCTGCTGGTAGAGGGCAGAACTAGCAAGGAGTGACTGAGAAGAGAGGGAGGCTTAAAGGCAAGTTTTACCTCCCCTATGGTGCTTCCAGAGACAGACCCTGCCTTCAGGCCAAGGCAATGTGCGCCAGAGGAAACACAGAGAACATGCGTTTCCCATTTTTGTCCTTCAAATTTCTCTTCTTGTCCTGCATAGAGCATTTTTAGATTTGAAAGCCTTTTCATGAACAACTTATATTCCATAGTTAGCCTCTGTGTCAAGGCACAGCTGATCTCCTACAAGATTTAAGATAAAAAGTTGAGGTGCCTGGTCCCCTAAAGTAAGACAATATGTGCAAGAAGAAATTTCAATGATTTACCCTTATTTCTCTTATTCTTTTTCATGATTCGTACCTTCTTTAAGCTATATCTCTAGTCAAGAGTAGTTCCAAGTCATTCCCCAGCACAGGAGCTTAAGGGGACTAGATTGCAAATGAAGCAAGGATAGATTATGAGGGGTAAGGGAGTGAAAACATGCTTTTCAGGACAGAGGAGACTTCTGAAAACTCTTGTACCTGTCAAAACATTCCAGCTTGTTTAATTATTATCTGTCAACAACATTTATACAAGGGGAAAAAAAATGATGACATTCCAATTTCATCAGGAGAATGTAAACAAAACCGGGGGTTCCTTAAAGCTTGTGTTCCCCTGTAGTGTTTTCCTGTGCAGGGCTGTCTTCTGGCCTCAGCAGTGTTTATTGCAGCCATCAGGGCAAAAGAAAGGACTGAGAAAAGGGGCCTTTCCTTGCAAACCACACCACAGATTTAAAACAACTCACTCATGCACAATTCATTAGTAATCACAGCATGAGTGAGTCGAGTTTTGGTGGAGGAGAGATACTTACAAAAATATTTTCACAATTAGCAATCTGTTTATATACAAATAACTCCCAAATCTTGAGGAAGTAGGTAAACATTCTCATAGTTTCCCAGATAATTCAGTTTTGTAAGACTTTCAGTTTAAGATTATAAAAATGCAAATGAAACATTTCAGATAAACTAGAAGAGTCTTCCCTGTAAACCCTTCCTAATATTTTTTTCTCAAATGTGGTTTGCAGGTTTGTATTCCTCATACCTTGACAAGTGTTCGGTTTGGCTGAGAGTCTGGGTTTGTACAGTGTGGGAGAGTAGTAGAAAAGTAGAAGAAAGTGGCAGGATTACAAAAAGTCCTAAATACTATGATATGTGGCCTATATGTGTCTGTAATGGATAATCAATTAATTTCTCAGGTGCTCCTAAACTTAGAAGGAGAGTGAAAGAAGAGTAGATGTTGGAAATAGAAAAGAAAAATGATGTGTTCTAATATAGCATAAAATAAAGAGCTTCAAAAGCAATGGGAGGCAGTCGACAGTGTCATTTTCTTTACTTCAGAGAAATCAAGGGGAATATGAGCCGAGAAAGCCTTTGAAATTCACAGCTGATGATCAAGACAGTAGCTCCACTGGAATGCTGAATAAACAAGTTGTGGAAGGAAAGACCAAGTGCTAACCATTTTTCTTGCCAATTTGATCAGAGAAAGGAAGGAGTTACGAAGACAACTCTGAGGGTGTACTGAAATGAAAAAGTTTCCCTAGGGGTCAGAAGTCTGTGGAATGGGAAGAATCTGAAGGGCTAAGAGAGAGCCCAAGATAGTGTGGATGGGGGAAAGGGAAAAAAAAAAATAGAATCAAGAACACATGCGAATTTTACAGTAATGACTACCGAGGGCTAAAATAAAAAAGACTGACAACACCAAATGTTAGGGTGTGAAGTAAAGGGATCTCACCATTGTCGATGGAATAGAAGGTGGTATGATGACTCTGGAGGATTGTTTGGCAGTTTCTTAAAGCATTAAAGATGCATTTACCCATAATTCTACTCCTAGATATTTACACTAAGAAATGAACATATAAAGACTGAGGTATGAATATTCACAACATGAATATTCAAAATAACTTGTAAACAAATCAAGTATCCACCCACAGGAAAATGGATAAACAAATGATAGCATATTTGTACAATGGAATACTACTCAGCACTAAAAAAAAAATGTATCATAAATAACATGGTTAAGACTCAAAAATTATGCTAAGCATGTCTACGGCCATGCCACCCTGAACAAGCCCAATCTCGTCTAATCTCGGAAGCTAAGCAGGATTGGGCCTGGTTAGTACTTAGATGGGAGACCACCTAGAAAGACCAGGTGCTGTAGGCATTAAAAAATAATAATAATAATAATAAGGTATTGTAAACTGATAAGGTCCTTGCAATCTGTGAGGACAACCAAGGGTTGCCTCGCCATAAAAAAAAAAAATTATGTTAAGCAAAAATATCAGACACCGAACAAAGACATAGTAAATGATCACATCTAAATGAAGTTCTGAAACAGGCTACGCTAGTTTACGGTAAAAAAAAAAAAAAAAAAATCTGAACAATGATTGTCTTAGGAGAGGGGAAATTTACTGCACATAAGCATGAGGGGTCTTTCTGGGGTGATGGAAGTGATCTCTATGTTGTTTTGGGGGTAAATTACATGAGTATGTAAAATTGTCGAAACTTGTGGCACTGAACACTTAAGATTTGTGCAGTTTTTTGCATGTTAATTATGCCCCAATTTTTAAAACACATAAGCACAGGTGTGAGCACTAGCCTAATGAAAGAGGTGAGACAATTCTTCCTCCTAGGGAAGAGTAAAAGAAAAGTGAACATGCAGGAAATTTTGAAGCAGGCAGAATGAAAGCTGCAAAAATTCACCTTGAATTACTTGAATATTCTCAGTAAAAGGAAGGCATGATGTCATCTTCTGGGTGTGTGTATGGGCACTGAGAGGGGGAACAAAGGATTCATGTATTAGGAAACAGAAAATATTGGAGTGATATTATAATTCCATAAAGGATGAATCTCTACCAGCTCTAACCCCCAGATCCTGTTTTTACCCACAGTGCTGCCTTCGGAGTTTTGTAAGGGTTCCATTCAACTAAGATGTGTTTTCACCTCCAACACTTGATAGATTGGGTGAGGTTCTAGGGTATACATTCTTGACAGAGGTGAAAATTGCTTCTTTGAGAATGGGCGGTGAAGCAAAAAATTGTCATAGATATTACAATGATTTGTGGTCTCCCAAAGCTAAGCCCTACCTAATAAATCTTTTCTTGAGTATTTAATTGGGGCAGGGGTAAATTAGGAAAAAGATGCTTAAAGGGCTCCTGGGGTAGGGATGGGAGTGATC
Source organism: Eonycteris spelaea (assembly GCA_003508835.1). Lineage (NCBI taxonomy): Eukaryota > Metazoa > Chordata > Mammalia > Chiroptera > Pteropodidae > Eonycteris > Eonycteris spelaea. The sequence continues at coordinate 14,479,876 of PUFA01000028.1, read as the reverse complement.
ATAAAAAGTGGTTGTGAAATACTGGTTTAAGGAAAGCAAAATGCAGGTAATGGGGATACCTTTTGTTGGGGGGTTCTGCTCAGGCAAGTGATTGACAGTCAAGGTGTGAAGGAGTTAAGGTGGCATCACATGCATTACCAAAACAGATCAGATAAATTAGAGATGGGATTATAAATTACGAACGTAATCTAACCATGAGATTCTAACCATGGTAAAGAACAAGGCTGCTAGCAATGAAGGGGACAAACTCATCATGGAAGGCGTGCCAACACCACGGTCTTAAAAGAAGACAACTGAGCGCAGAGAAGAACTAGGAGGTGGCAGGTCATAACCATGATCCTCTCATTATTAGGTCAGTGGGAGTCACAGAGAGGGGGATGGGAAGGGCAGGCAGAGGTAAGAGGTTAAGGTCAAAGAAGAACATGTCAGAAGTCAGGTACCAAAGAATGAAAAGGTCTGCACAATAAAAAGCCCATGCACGGCCATGTTGGTGAATGGCCGAAGCAGAGCAGAACTGGTGGGAGGCAGGGCGGGGGCCTGAAGCGAAGGTGGCAGAGGAACCAAGTGATTGATACAATTCTTGAATTCTCTAACGATGACAGCACAGGTTGGGAGCAAGGGAAAGTCATTTGCTCTGGTGCTCAAGGCCCTGAGGATGATGGGAGAACGTACAGAAGACTGTGAGATGGCAGTGATGAGGATAGAGATGGTGTTAATGAGATGCTGAATTGGGCTTCTCAAGAGCAAGGGAAGGAGACCTACAAAGAAATGGGGATGAGTTAGATAAAAATGAGCGAGGAGAAACTGTAATAGGATTGAGACTAGAGATAAGTAAGATTGGAGGTAACCTGGATACTAGTAGGTCACCACGGGGTGGGGTGGCATTTCACTCCAAGGGGAGGATGTAGAACTTACCCAAAGTTGACATCCTAATGTGGTGGGAGGAACCTCAAAACATTTTTCTTTATTCATTGGGCTGGCATTTTGAACTCTTTGGGGCATCAGTTAAAAAGTAGAAAAAGGGGATACTACTATCTTGAATATATAAATTTCCTTTCTATGAAACAAAAGGGGGTGTGGCTAGTACCAAAGCTGTAAGAAAATTTATCACTAACATTTAAATTTATTTCAAAGATAATGGCTATCCTTCTGTGTCCTTTTATTATCTAGATATTCAGTTTTCTAAAAGAAAGTCAAATGTATCAAATTCATTTTTTATATAGTTCAATTAATGGACATTCTATTTCATTTTCATCTGAGTTTTGATTACGATATTTATTAAAACAACCACATAACTCCTACATCCTATCTTGTGAATGGAAGGTAGTTTTGGCAATGATAGGGAGGTATGATATGATTCTTTAAGAGGTTCTCTTCATATTCTGTTTCAGTAACAAACATTAGCAACTATTTTACCCAAGTAGCCACAGAAATATTTTCCCATGCCTTGAATTTAAATATTCTATTATATTCTCTTGAGCCATCAGGGACTCTTGCTTTTTCCATCCATAAAATGTTTATGCTAATCTTGCCTATTTTCTTTTACATTTTAGGTTCTAAGCAAGGCCAACAATAATTAATATAAACTAAAAATGCTGGCATGGAAAGCTGTTCCTCATCAATCTGTCACAGTGTAAATGTGCTGCACAGAATCATAATAGATTAGCTTAGAATTCCAGTGAAATGGTCTTGAAAGAGGCCAAATATATTTGGATAACACTCAGCAAAGTCTGCCATGAACAGGTCTAAAGCTCGCTGTCATATAATTCTAAGAATTCAAATGAAATTTGCCCTTAATGCTATAAGACTTCTGAGATGCTCTGACAGAATCACATCTTATTTAGACCTTCTGGCCTGGACGAAGACTCACATTTCTCTCAAAGTCAAGGTCATTAATAAATGTCTGTGCCATCCAACACAGCCGCTGCTAACCACATGTGGCTATTGATCTCTTGAAATATGACTACTTTGAGATGTCCTATAAGTGTAAAACACACATTGGTTTCAGAGATTAATTATTAAAAGAAAATCCACACTATCTCATTCATATTTTTAATTTTTGATTTTAGAATTATTTTCACTTTTTTAATGTTTTGAAACATGGCTACCTGAAAATTTTTAAATTACAGATTCTGGCTCTCGTGGCATTTCTGTTGGGAAGTGCTGCTCTAGGCTGCACCTCCGTTTTGAGGTGAGCCACAAGAGGGCAGTCAAGTGTAGTGATGAAGGGCAAGGGTACTTGGTCAGACAGATAGATCTAGGTTCAATTCCATCTTCTATTCCTTCACTAAGGGTCCTTGGCACATTACTTCTTCAATCTAAACAGCTCTAATCAAAAGAGATAACTTGATTTCTTATAATAAGCATTAAATTCTAGATTACAAAAAAGTGCACAATTTTAAAAAGCTGCCTAACGAGACATGAATAGGGTATTAATCTTCAATAAATAGTAAAATGGATCAAATCAAACCAAATTTAAAATATTCTTATCTTCTTTCAGCCTTTGACCCATTGCTACTTAGTAGCACAAATATATTAAAGAAAGCAAAAGTGAAACTCTGAGTTACCTAAATGTAGATTAGCCCTGTTGTTTTCTGGGTTACCTCTTTCTGCTGCTAAGGGATATAATATAAACAAACTTCACTGTTTTATAAGAAAAACAGGAAGAATCTTTCTCTCGAAAGGCAATCACATGCCATTAGATGGATAAATATTAAGTAATTTTTGGAAACAAGAGCTATTTGGACACCATGGGTAATAAAAAATAAGTGACAGGAATCCAAAGGCAAGGGATTCAATCTTAGGTCTGCCATAGCCTAGGCCAGGTCACATGAGACCTCTGAACTTTGGTTTCCTCATCTGTAAAATGGGAATAAGAATAATAATACCCCTCACAACAGATTGTTTTAAAGATTAAGTTAAATAATGGACATAAAAAACTTATCTGTAACCTGAAAAGTATTACATAAATGTTAGCAATTATAATTTTTCTTCTACTGGATTCTAAGAATAATGTACACAGATATGGCCACTTTGCTGTTGTAATGGTGTAATGTGAGAGAGCAGAAGGTACATGTGGGTGGCTCTGTACAGGCACTTAATCTCCCAGGACCTTGGTTCCCTTTCTTTCCCTACCTAGTTTAGTCATTGGGAGGGCCTCATAAAAAATACCAAAGCACTCAGAAACTTACAGTCTTATACAAATGTAAAGCATTGTTGTTGGTTTGGATAATTATCAAGAATTGACTTTACTGAAAAAGAGAGGGGAAAAACCTACATTAGGCATCCAGGAGTACCTCCTACCATGAAAAGAAGCCATTGCCATGCTCCAAAAAATATTTCCTTGTGTTTTTAACTCACATATACTAATTCAGGATAGTAGTTAGTGGCAGTCATATGTGAATTGAAAAAAAGGTTAGAGTTCATTTCTTGTTCAGGTTTTGGCAATATGAAATTTAAAAGAATCTGTTATTGTTTTCAAGTAGAGCCATGTCTACCACAACATGATAATCGTAACTACAGAATATAGCATTCCTAACAACCATCGTCCCATATACAGGCCATTAAAGCTGGCTTTTTAGGGGGAAAAAAAATGCTCATCTACATGATTTTTGAAGTCCAGTTACACTGAAAAACTTTGACAGGATTTTATCCAGATATTAAGTTATTTGGGCCCCAAGTTAGGACAAATACAGATGCAACAATGACTTTAAAAAATGAGTCCTTAGAATTCACATAAAAAAATAAGAGCCCGTAAAATGAGTAGAGTAAAATAAAAGCACCCTTTTGACCTGTAACTAGTTATTTATAATAATTAGAATTCATTTGCCCCACAACTTTTGATTTGTTCTTATTTTTAAAGAGAGTTTCCTTGTACCAAAATAGCTTTCTGCCGATATTTACTTCTTCATTCTTACTGTTTTTTTTATCATTTTCAATTATTATTAAATTTCAATAAGTTAATTTGAAAAATTTAGTTTTTACTTATTTACACTTTTTATTTCTTCCATTTTAATTGTACTTTTCTCACATTTATTTACTTTTGTGTAGTATTCCTTGATTTATCCCAGTATATGGATGAAACCATTAGGGGATCATTTTATAAACTATGTAAATGTCTAACCAATGTACTATATACTTGAAACTAATAATAAAAAAGCCATCCCTAAACATAAAACTTCAAACTCAGGATGACAATACAATGTTAGATTGTTCTGTGATTAACTTATCCCAATGCTTCTGTTCAAATGGAATTAGATAAAAACATGCATTAACACACACATTAGGAAAAAGGGTTACTAACTACATGAACATGCAAAATTCAAGGAGTAAACAGGAAGGTAAAGAAGACAGATACATCATAATGAGTTACTGAGGCAATTAAGACAGTCCTGGTAGGGAGAGGATAAAAGAACAAAGAAAACTATTAGCCTTAAAGGTAACAAATGTGCTCTCTAGAAGTTTAGAGATAATCACTGGTGTGTGGATTGTCAGTATCCTAACAAGTACAGATAAATATATCACCACAGTTTTATTCTAACCACTTTCACCTTTTGATGTTCATTTCTAACGTGTTCAACCTTTAAAAAAAAAGTTTAGAAGTTAAATTCCAGAACCACCAACATTTTCACTATTATCGCTGTTGCTATCATTGCCAGCACCATCACCAGCATGCCTAGACTTTATATTGATAAAAATACAAGATGCGAAAGTACCTCTTTGTTTTAGTCTTCAGTGACACTAATTGCACTATCAACCTTTCACAGGGCAGTGAGGGAAAAGCCAGCACCAGCGATTATGCCAGGGAGGTCTTCCTAAGAGCAAGAGTTACTCTAATCATTATTAATTCCAGGTATGCCTCACTTTGTTTCTTAACTAGAGTACAAACTGGGCATGCGTTGTGGTTATGTCATTTAGTTACACCCTTGGGGCAGACTGCTTTTACTAGACTGGCACTCTCCCAAAGTATATTCATGAAATACTTGGGAAAAATTCACTTGAGAAATGCTGTATTCTATATTCGCTTCTTCAAGATTCACAGGGCATTTAGCATAGAGAAATTCTTGCAATAAAGAAACTATCTTTAACTTAAGTCAGCATTTCCTAAGTTTATTTGACCATGTAATCCTTCCTTAGTCCCACCCCTCCCCAATCTATGAACATCTCCTAGAACTAATACTTCCATAATGGCACTCTGGAAAATATGCTTTTTGAACTGAAAAGGGGATAGAATTAAATCAAATGAATATTACATCCCCCCCCCAAGGCTTGCAATCCCTAATTATTGTACTCTTGGAAGAGGAGAAAACAGCACAACCAAGTGAGTGTTGAGAAGGAAAAGACTTCTTGAAATAACAAGGCCACCTGATCAAAGGTGCATGTTCTACTTACTTAAGGAGATTCCCAAGATTGAAAAGAGCCCGATTGTGCTGTGGATTTAGCTGGAGAGCCCTCTGATAGTACATCTTAGCCTCTGCTGTGTTTCTTGTCAGTGTTCCAAGGTTGTTCAGGGCACTTGCATGGCGTGGATACAACCTGAAAAATTAGGACTATTAAGCCGTGATTGTTCAAAAACTTCTAAGTTGGGCATAGCTTGCTGCTTCTCTTCCCCTCTCCCCCAGGCATGCCACAACCAAAATGAAACACTAAATTCTTCCTTTATTTTAATGGTACTTCAACGTCAAACCTTCTTTTTTTAAATCTAGTTTTATAGAGATATAATTTACGTAAGTTGTATGTCACTGAATAAGTTTAAGATATGCAACATAAAGATCTTACATACGTACATTGTGAAATGCTTGCCACAAGACGTTCAGTTAATGCCCATCATTCATATAGATTGAAAAATATTTTTTTCCTGTGATAAGTACTCTTAGATCCACTTAATGACTCTCATATACACCATACACCTGTGGTAGCTAGAGTCATCATGTGGTATATCACATTCCTAGTATTTATTTATCTTATAACTGGAAGCTTGTAACTTTTGGTCACCTTTATCCAATTATTCAGTACTGGTAACCATAAATTTTATCTTTTTCTATGATTTTTCTTCTTCTTCTTTTTTTTTTTTTTTTTTTTTTTTTAGATTCCACATATCAGTGACATCATACAGTTAAGGTCTCAGTGTTGTCAAAGGTTCCGTGACTTAAGTGAAACGACTACAATGAAAGCAATTTTACCAAAGGCTAATTGCTATGAACAAGAGCAGAAGGACCTTGAATAAAATGATGCTATTTGAGAGCCTGTTGTATTTGTCTTCCTCTGTCTGATTTATTTCATTTAGCAATGAAAGGCTTATCTATGTTATCACAAATAGCAGGGTTTCCTTCTTTTTTATGGCTAAATAATATTCCATTGTATATACATATACTTTTTTATACATTTCATAGCAGTGTTATCACTGCTATGAAAATGGGGTTGCAGATATCCCTTCGACATAATATTTTCATTTCCTTGAGATATATTCCAAGAATTGAAATTGCTGGATTATATGATAGCTCTATTTTTAATTTTTCTGAGGAACTTTCATACTGTTTTCCAGAGTGGCTCCACCAAGTCACACTCCAACACTACACAAGGGTTCCCTTTTCTTTACATCCTCACCAACACTTGTTATTTCTTATCATTTTTTTTAATAATAGCCATTTGAATAGGTACAAGGTGATATCTCATTGTTGTTTTGATTTTCCATGATGATTAATGATGTTGAATATCTTTTCATGTACATGTTGGCCATCTGTATGTCTTCTTTGGAAAAATGTCTATTCAGATCCTCTGCCCTTTAATTGGATTTTTTGTTGTTGTTGTTCTTGAGTTGTATGAATTGTTAATTTTGGATATTAACTCCTTATCAGATATACGACTTACAAATATTTTCTTCCATTCTGTTGGTTTCTTTTCCCTTTTATCAATGGTTTCCTTTGTTGTGCAGAAATTTTTTGGTTTGGTATAGTCCCACTTGTTTATTTTTGCTTATTGCCTTTGCTTCTGGAGTTAGATACAAAAAACCATCACCAAGAACACTGCTAATGAGTTTACGGCCTATGTTTTCCAGTTTTCTTCTAGTTTTATGGTTTCAGATCTTATATTTAAGTTTTTAATCCATTTTGAGTTAATTTCTGTGTGTAGTATATGATAACAATCCAGTCTCATTCTTTTGCATGAGCCTGTCCAATTTTCCCAACACAATTTATTGAATATACAGTCTTTTACTCATTAAATATTCTAGGCTCCTTCAGAGTAAATTAATTTACATATGTGTGTGGGTTTCCTTCTGGGATCTCTATTCTGTTCAATTGATCAATGTGCTTTTTTATAACAATACCATACTGTTTTGATTACTATACGTTTATAATATAGCATGAAATCAGGGAGCATGATACCTCTAGCTTTGTTCTTCTTTCTTATGTCAAATCTTTGGTCAACTATTTTTGCAGCTGTACGCATATAAATAAGGCAAGGAAGCACATATTTGTCACTTAGTAGTATAAGTAATTCCCAAATAGTACAAAAATAAATAGCATATGAATCTACCAGGATTAAACAAATTTTAGTCCTTTGGAGCCTGTAATTACTTTCAACTTCCTTTGTTAGAAAATCCTCATTGCCTCAGGTGCTGAGTTTCTGGCCCGGTGAGACTGCTGCTCAGCTGCTGCCTCCACAGTGCCCACTATTTTCACAAGATGCTGGGATTTCCTTGGATGAGGGATCTGCATAAACATACTTGGATGGGAGCATCAGTTAGGCCATTATTATTGAGAAAAAGATGATATATAATGTCTCCCCAGAAAAACAAGCTTTGTATCTCAAATGGCTCTATAGCTTGACTCTCTTTTTTCATTTTATCTGATCTCCCCCTCCTACTATAATTTAGTACCACCTGGCTTCATATAGTTCTCAGAATGAAAATCCTGACAAACACTTAAAAATCGAAAATGAGATAATGCACAACAAAGTGAAGATAATGTTCCTAATGTTCGAAAGTAAATGTAAAGGGTTGGATATCAGTAAATCAAATCTGTACCGATTCAAGAAGGAAGGGAATCAGTTTACTTCCTTAACTCAAACTATAAAGAAGGCAGATCAGCACTATACAGTTTAGCTGTTCCAGCTACATTTAGAGTGAACATATTTAGCAATATAAGAGGTTCACTCCATCTCTGTCATCCAGAGCACTTTGAATAAGCCTGTGGAATTGGCTTTTAAGGCAGAAAAGCCAAGATAATGCCCAAGTAATAAAAATAGAATCTGTGCTTGTCAAGTTTCTTGACAACAAAATGCCATGCTCTCTCCTCCTATTCTGAACCTTCAAAGATCAATTTCATTTGGGGACAGAAGGGGTTGCTATTAAAAGGCCGAAAAGACAAGTTGCATAACTTTTTGTTTGAAATCTTTGCTTAACCCAGAGTTTCCTAAGTTTATTTGACCATGTAATCTCCCTTCCCTACTCTCTTACTGAATGGCTATGAACATCCCTCAGAACTAGTATTTTTAATAAGACATTTGGAGTAATGCTCCTCTTGACTGACAAGGAATAGAATCAATTCAGATGAATGTTACATCCTGGTAAAGCTTAAAAAGCTCTAATTATTCACAATGGATTTGGAGGCTGTTGGAAAAGATACATTGTGACAAGAAATTGGGGAAAAGAAAATACACCAAGCCAGACAGGTGCTGATGTTTGCTTCTCTCTGGTCACCTTTAATTAGCAAAGACAACTTGAGGCTCCTGGTTCTAGCCCCTTGACACTTGATCTTACAGTTCCTGAGGGACAACAAGTCCTCAGCTTTCCAAGATGTCACTACAGGCTATCAGAGCTATGGTGAGAGACAAAAAAAAAAAAAAAAAAAGCTCTTGTACTTGCCCATTCACTCTGTGCTCTCAAAAAAAAGTCTCCTGGGAAGCTTGTGTCTAAGAATTATTTTGGGCGTGGTTACAAACAGCACATCACAGCTAGGACTCAAATAACTTTTTTTTTTTTTTTGATGTTGAGCAAAAGCTGACTTCCAAATAATTTAAGGGTGTCCAGTGAACCTGGTGAGGGCAAGTCTCATTGTTTCCCTGATGGCAAACAGTAATAAAAAGCATCCTGGGACATCTGCCTTCTCAGAAGAAGTGTTTTCTTAAAACTTGATCTTTTCCATATAGCTTTAAGCTTTGAAGCCCTCATAATAAATGTCTGAGATGAAAGCACAAACTATGGACAAGAAGCATCTAAGGTCAATGAGAACTTCTACAATGGGCTCACCTATGCGTTAAAATTCCTGGTGGGGAGCTGCACCTGGTTGTAGGTCCAGCAAATATTCACTGGTTATCTGATTAGGTTCACCTTATCACCAAGCAGCTGTCCCTTTCCAGTTGGTTCTCAGCCCGACTTTTTGGGCTTTATAGTCACTCATGATCCACTGCCATTTAAACGAACGGCATGTACTTTAAAAGTTCACCAAAAGTCTCCGTCCCTTTCTCCATCTCCCTCTCCCTCCCCTTCTCCTCTCCCTTCCCCCTTCCCTCCTCCCTTATTCTCTCAGATCAGAAATAGAATGTAAATCCACACTGAACTCTCAAAAACAGAAGTAAGTACTGAGAAGAGAAGTAAAGCGAAACAAACGTAAGTGCAGCGAGGGAGAAGGCCTGCAGTATGCCTTGGGCTCCGCGGCTGTGGAACCATGAAGCTCCCTGGCCAGCTACAGTCGGAAAAGAGGCTCTGTGTTAATTAAACAAAGTCCTACCCCTTCCAGGAAGGAGATTGCTGGCATTTACAGTTACTTACTGAATCTATAACCAGGCACAGCTCTCCACATGGAAAATAAATAGATGCTGTTTATTCCTGGTAATAGTAAAGGTCTGCTGGCAACATCCTCTCTCACTGGTTGTCTGATTAGGTTCACCTAATTGCGAGTGAACATTGCATTATTTATGAAACAAAGCTGAATTTCATTAAAAGGATTCTTTAACATCAGAAAAAAATATCACTTTTTATTTTGATTTTTAGATTAGATATTTTCTTAAAACAGTTACTCTTCTCCTGTGTACTGAGCACCTATGCAAGAACAAAACTCATTTTGTGTGTTTACTTTTTAAAATAAATTTGTGTTTGAATAGCTTGGGTCTAAGTCAATTCTGAAGTCTCCAGGAGGGAAATTTTCTACTGGAAAGATGAATAATTTAAGAGACATCTATGTTGCTACATCAATTGTCAGAATAAATTAAGCCCATCATGACTCTGACTTCTACAAGTATGTTTTAAAGTTTCTGTTAGTGATTATTTCCCTTCCCCATAAACAAATAAAAATAAAAAAGAAAATAAAAAACACTCAACAACTTCTCTGACCTGGAGCGGAATGGTGATTGTCAAGCCTACTTTTTAAAGACAAATGTGAACAATCACTGGATTTTCTTTGTCATGGTTTTATTCAACATTTTGCTTTATTCTCTGGGGGTCTCTTGCTATTTACTATTATTTTGATGAGTTAAAATTTTAAAACTCATTATAGAGAAAATGTTATATTGCCTAATAGTTCTGGGGTATAAGGAATTTTACTTTTTCTCTTTAAAAGTGAAATCTAGGTACAGAGATACAGTTCCGTGAACAGAAGAGAATTTTTTTTTCAAGTATTGAAAAATTTACATTCCTGATAAGCACACATCCATTTGAGCATTTAAAGTGTTCTTAATTTTTATCTATTGGCTTTCCTTAAGCAGAATTAATGAAGTAGGTAGTTAAGAATATTATTATTTCCCTCCATTCCCAGTCATCTTATCTGGGAAGAATGAACATCAACAATATGTTAATAGGAAGCAGTCACTGAAAGGAACAGTAGACTAAGTGCAAACAGAAGACAGGAACAGAAGAAAATGGGTTTTAAAGGACCTAGGACATATTCATGATACTTTACATTTTAGAGGGCTTTTTCAAACATTATTTCAATGAACCTGCTAATTCATCAAATAGAACTATTATACTGTTTTACAGTTGAAAAAAGAGAGGATGGGAGAAATTAAGTAAATAATAGCTTACTAAAAAGCAAAGAAGTATCTCAGAAGCACTTCTGTTCTTAAGTGTTAAGAAGGCAATGGTTCCTGTAAATTTATTTTCCCAAACCACATGAGTCAATAAATACAAATGATTACAAATTAGCAAATAAATACAAATTAGCACATCCATTTAGAAAAGCTCTCCTTTTTTTGCAACCAATCCATTCAACCGTGATCTTATATGTAGGAACTGGTTCTCAGTGACAGAAGTAAAATAAACTCAAGAAACACGATTACTGAGATTCTTTCTCACTGTAAAAAAAATTGTCTCCTGCCTAACAAAATAATCATGGTATCTCTGATAACACAGTACTATGTAAAGCAATCTAGAATCAACAATACTCAGCAAGTGTATAAGATGTATATACCTGCTCTCTGACTACCGCTCTCAAGCTCTGACCACAACTACAGGTCCAGAGACATAAAATGTGTATGACCATGACCAAAGTTTGGTTTTACGTTTCCTTTCAGTCATTGACTTTAAATTCTACAATCTGTTCGAAAGTTAAGGATGCTGTTAATTTTTCATCATTTGAGTACCTTTCAAGGCATTTCATTGTTTTAAGTAATATTGCATCACATTTTCCAGTTGGCAATTTCCTTTCAGAAAATACACACTGATTTATTTGTCTGATTCTCATTCCACACATTAATTTATTGGCGGTTAACTATGCTAAGGGCACATGTTTATTTTCTGTTTCCTTTTGAGAAAAATAAAGAGTCCAAAAGAAAAACATGACTGAGAAAAAAATTCATCTATAAAACTTGAATTCAATGGACTAAAAAATACCCAAGTAAACTTCATTTTAGGAGTCCGCAGCATATTTTCACCCACAATTAGCCTCCGGCTTTTTTAAGTGCTTGGTTCCTTCATGTTATAAAATTTGAATCATTATGTCACTAAATTGCACCCGGGTGACATTGATTATTTATTGGTCTGCTTCTTTGTTTGATATTGCCATTAACACCCAGCAAATGTCTTGCCAATCCCTTTTGGAATGTACTCTTTCCCATCCATTACAGAAAGCCTTGGAAAAAAAGCTCAAATACAATTTAGGGAAATGTGACACACTCTTCAAGAAGGGCCAATTGAATTATCTGACCCTCACAATGGAGGGGCTCCAGCAGGGATCCAGAAAGACTCCGCCCAAGTGATTTTCTAAGATAATTTGGAGTAAAGCCATGCTCTCTGATGCCCTTGGGAAATGAGTCATTTCAAATGGTTGAAATTTTCTGATCCCTGAGAATTTACCTCCAGAGTTTGGAGAATGTATTGAATTAAATACTCCTCTGCTCTTTTAAGTAGAAAATGATGAACATAATTTAACCTTTCCCAGAGGCTTAGGTGATTATGGAGAACTTCAGTTTTTGTGGCAGATGAATGGGAATTGTGTTGGTGGAAAGGAAAAATAACTGTATGTGGATCTGTAAGTCATGGCTGACTTTCTAGCTGTGTGATCTTGAATGTATGTCTGTGCTGTAGTTTGCTTTCTCTGTAACAATTAAGTCAATAACATATTGATCTCTGTGAGAACAAATCGGCTTCTATATAAACAAATGAGATAGTGGGTATTTTTTAACCAGTTGCCTTGCATACATGTAATGTTTCAGGGTCAACTGCAGGACCTCTGGGTGGTTTTACTTGGCTCCCTCCATAACCCTAATGAACCCATACCAGACTGAGGCTGCCAGCTCTCCTTCTCTCATATGGATTACTTATCCTCCAAAAAAATCATTCTCTTCACTGTTGTTCATGGCCTTTGACTTGCTCCCATCAGTCAAAATAGCATCCATTATTTCTTCATCGCTAACCCAGTCATCTTGTATCCATCTGTTTCTCCCATAACATGGGTTCTCAGATGTGAAGGACGTGTGACTCTCTCCATTTTAAGAATGTAGGAATGTTCTTTGTCAAGCCCTCACTGCAAAGCCCGTCAATCCTTCATCATCTGAAGTAAATGATCCCCACAGGCACCAGAGCAATTTCCTCCAAGCCTTTCTGATATGCTCAACACCAAATGGAATTCCAGACATGTGCAATTTTCAAAGCTACATTCAAGGTCATAAGGAGATTCAAAGTCCTGTGTGACAGATCAGTGTGCTGCTCGTGGAATCCTTATTCACATAACAGTTGTAGCATGAACAGTGCTCTGGTCATTGGATCAATTTAGAAAAAAGATAGTGGTGGGCAGGAAAAATGTGTCCATGTTCCTAATCAATAACTACCAATCAAGGAGATCGCAAAGAGTGGGGAAGGAAGGGGTTGCATTTCCCCAACAGGCTCTGACATGTAATGGACAGGAGCTGGGGGTGTTAACCGTCTTGCAATGCACAGGACAGTCCTGCATAATGAAGAGTTAGTTGTTTCACCTAAATTGTTGACCATTCTCCCAATGACAAACACTGCTTGTCCTTAGGGAGTTGTCCTCCAACTCTAAGGGGCCTGGGATAGAGATTTTATGCTTGTATTAATTCAGTCTTTCTTTTAACAAACATTTCTTGAGCACCTACAATGTGCAGGCCTTCTGCTAAGGACCTACAGCTGAGGTAAGTATATTAGAAGGTGATCAATCCAGTGGAGAAAAATGAAGCAATGAAGGGAAATAGAGTATGTTGGGGGTGGCTGCATTTTATTAAGTAGTGTGACCAAGGAAGGCCTCATGAACAAGATGACATTATACGACAAGTACTAACGGAAGGGAGGGAGGCAGCCATTTAGAGAAGGGACGTGTTCTGGGAAGAGCAATGACAAATACAAGTCCCTGAAGCAGGAATGTAACGCGATTGGTATGTGCCTGGAGCCCTGCATGGCTGGAGTTGAGTGAACAGGAACAGGAGTAGGGGGTGAGAAGTAAGGGGGCCAAACAGTGCAGGGAGTAGAGACTGCTAAGCAGCTTCGAGTTTCACCGTGAATGAGACGGGAGCCAGCAGAGTGCTCTGAGCAGATTGTTACCAATGGAGCATCTTCTGGCTGCTGTGCTGAGAATAGACCTAAGGGGAATGTAGGGGAAAAGAGGTAAAAATGAGGAGACCATAGAATACTGCAATAATCTAGGTAAGAGATGATGAGCACTGGAGGTGTAGAGAAGCGGACAGATTTTGGATATATTAATAACATTTACTGAGTTTACCATGGCCAGGCATTTAGACATTGCTTCAAGCCTTTTGCATATATTATCTTGTAATATTTTAACCCTGAGATAATACCACTCTTCTCATTTTAACAGAAAATCTAAATGATATTATGTTAAAACAGTCAAGTTTACTTACATAAGAAATCATAAATTAAGCCAGTGTAGTGGATGTTGTCTTAGACCACCCAATTCCCTGTTCAGGTCTAAGGCTCTTGTTCCTCAAGCTGCCAACAACTCACTGCAAGTTCTTCTATGGGTATTGCTCTCAGCCAAAGAATTGCCTCACTCAAGGCAACCCTTCCCTGCCTAAGGGCAGTGATTAGTTGATAAGGGGCATTAAGGTTCCATCTCTTGCCTCTTTTCAGGACAGCTGTGAGGGGCCACCCAGAGCTCCCTATGGGGTCAGCCAAAGCCTGCATACACCTCAACTTCTCCCTCTGCACATCCTTCCTTCCCTGGTGTTTCAGAGAGCACTCCTTAATAAACTTCCAGGCTGCAAATCTCTACCTTCGATTCTGTTTCCTGGGGAACCACAGTGAGTTTTTGAAGTGAAAGAGTGATGTAAGGCAGAAAAAAGAGAGAGCAAAACATTTTGGAATATAAGGCATGAATATTTCATTTGGAAATTTAGTGCAAAAGTGTGTCTACAATGTGACTAAAATTCTATACTTTTTTTCTAAATGAAATATTTAATTTCTTAAATTTAATGGATAAAACTAGGAGACTTCATTAATACAGCATATATATAGTGAGACTATAATTTCATCAATAAGAAACAAAAAAAATTCCAAATGTCTACTTATAATAGCAGAAAACATATTTAGACATTTATAAACAAAAATATCACACCAGCTGAAAAATATATCTCTTCTTGTTAAACCTGGCTAACAAATGGTATTGGAATTTTAATTCTTTCCAGAAATACATAGCAGCTGGTATCCAAGGCCACCTGTAATCATGAGAGTTATTTAAAATGTGTATTCAAAATAGGCCATGTAAAGAAGGACTTTTAAAATAAATCCTGATTTTTAAAAATGTTCAAACTCTACCAGTTTTATAGAAACATTTTTCAAAGGAATAATAATAAAGTAATCTTATTGATATACTCAGGACATCAATGAACAGTGGGTTAATCAGACATGGTTAGATTTCCTTAGACTCTAATGATATAGCCTTTCTTCAATACTCATTCTTTAATTACTTCCTTTTTAACTCATACACTTATTATAGTCTAATGGAATCTCCTTTCAGAGTTCCACTTATTCACATAGGAAGGAATACAAAGAAAGATACCAATGGGGACTATTATCCTGACAAGTCTCTATTTTATGCATTATAAAATTCCAGTCAGAAAGATTTTAGTTCTATCTTTTTCCATGTGTTAGCCAATTAAAAAGCAAGTGGAGATTTCTTTTGTACATCAAAAGCACATTCCTCTCATATTGTATGGTACGAGCAGTAAATGCACTTTTTTCAGGGGGGTAAAAAAAGGCATATTCCCTCCCTTCTAATTATGCCCATAGACAAGAGCCTAGTCGGGGACTTCAATCCCTTTTTTTGAAAATACAGTTTTCTCTCCTTCAAAATTTCTGTTTAAAACATCTCAGGAATGGACCAGGCCTCTCTCTCTAAGGGTCCATGCCTGCCCAAGCACATATGAGTACCCCAGAGCAAGGTAATGCATCTCCTGTGTGACAGGAATTATGGAAAGGGGTAAATCTTAGATGATTTACTGTGTATTTCATGTTGAAACCACATTCGTGAAAAGAAAATAGTTGTCTGGGTGACTGAGGATCACAGACCTTTAATCAGGATGGAATCCGCACATGGCTGAAATCCAAGAACCTGGGACACATCAGCAAATCTGGGTGTGGCAGGGGATTTTTATAGCAGGCTGGGAAAGAGGGGGCATCTAAGTGAACAAATGTTCAGCAGAACATGGGACAATTTGCTGCTGACAGTGGAGAAACCTTCTTGATCCATGTAGACAAAGGCAAACTCTACTCACATTCCCGAGTACAGGGTTCATGATGACCAGCTCATTTTAGCCAACCAGTAGTCATGCAGGGAATTCAACTATAAGATGAAAAGTAGATTCCATGTCTCTATCACCTATAGTTAAAACTCTTTTAAAACAGTCTCTAATTTTGTCATCAGATTTCCAGATATTCTCTATTCTCTGTAAAACATATTGGTGAATAGCCACAACTTAACATACTTTTTCTGAAAGCTTGGGCCCTGTTGCCTCCCTGGGTTGAGTTGCATGACTGTTACGAGCCTGTTTGTCTAATAAAAAACTTATCCCAGTTGCGGCTTTTATTGTTATTGCTCAATAAAATCAAATATTTTGAAAACTGATAAAAGAGATAAAGAGAGTTGTTATTTCTATGAAAATTAAGCAAATATTCTGGAAATACTTAAAAAGGGAAGTTGATCAAATAATTGTCATTGAATGATGTGTGAGATCATTGTTAAAGACTAGAGGAGAAAATCAGAAAAATCTCAAAATCTTTAAATTTTTATTCTGCTTTAAAATATCATAACCGATCATCATAGAAATGAACATGGATATAGGTCGCAGATTCTAATCAGTAGATTCTTAATAGAAAGGACTTGGTTTGACATCAGAAGATTGTTGAGTGGATATACACATGAAATTTTAGGATACCGTAAAACATTCAAGAGTGTGCATGATTTGCTTTATAACCACGTTTAAACGACTTTTTAAGCTAATCAACAAACCACTGGCCAAGGATACATTTAGTGTCTTCCGCATTTTACAGGCGGGGAGACTATGTCTCCACTCAGATTTATGGAATGAAGCATTTAGTGGGTTAGCCTATGCAGAAAGAGCTGAGATACTGCGTGGTCTCTAGACTTTCTACTCCCATCTTGTGAGGTGGAATGGTAGAAGCCCTCCCCAGGGTAACTCAATGGTCAGGAAAGCTTTTGGAGGCATATGGCAGATCGACCAGTGGTCTTCTGATTTTCCAACATGCAGAACCCCAACCTTTATAGAACCTAGAACCTGGAATAAGTATAAACATGAGAGCTGCCTTTCCAGCAAAGAAAAGCTAACACTTGTGTTTGCTGGGGATTTAAGGAAAGGGTTGTAACATTTTTCTTTGAGGATCTGGGTCTTAATCTGAATCTACAACCTCAGCTACAGCATTTTCCGGCAGGAGAGTTCCCTTGTACTACAGAAACATAATAAATGAGGTATACCGAAAGGGAGGGAAAACCAGTAGTACTTCTATGCTGTTGAAAAAATAGAATGAAGTTTAAAAGAAGCGGAATATTCGTGTCATATATAATTACCAATTTAATATAGTGTCATTTTAAAAAATGTAAGCCAGCAAAATTGGTATAGCTATAACCCTAAAGACTAATTTCACCATTGCCTTTGGGATCTATACAACATTACAATAAGAATGGATAATTTGAGGGACTGATTTCCGATAATATCTCCTTTAACCCCGCATTTCCCTAATCATTCTCTTTCTTGCTGTGTGCAAATAGGGGATACATCAGATACTCTAAAGTTGAAATAGGGGTGGAGCAGTTGGGAGGGAGAGGAAGTCCTGTCTTAGCAACTTCTGTGAAGAAACATCAATATCAAAATAAGGGCAAACTTCCAGTCACCTAGGGGAAATAATCATTTAAATGATGAACAGTCACGGTATTTTCCTTTTCTCTCTAATACAGGGTGACAATTTATTTAAATAAGAAAAAAATACCCACATCTTTTGAAAATTCAGCACAGAGGTATCTGCACAAAAATGATGATACTTTAAATCAGAAGTATTTTGAGCCTGGTCAGAGAAAATAAAATATTTCACTAATTGTTATGCAATATATTTATAGCTTTAGTTGTTTTTTTTTTTTTTTTTCCTATTTCTTAAGGGACCTGTTTCTTCCAGAAGCAAAGTTGCTGAAGCAAACATTTATTTTTATTGTTTCAAGGTAAAGAAGCAGAAGTACCCAACCAGCTACTATAATTTGGTAAAATCACCTGCCAGAGAATTTTGCTTAATTTGTATCTTTGCCCCGAGCTGTGCCTTAGGGTATACCATATTTTATGTGTGTGTGTGAACTTGAGAGAAAATAGAGTCTGTTAGAATAAAACAAATTTAAGAAGGTACCAATACATTTCCTTCCAACAATAGTTTTTCATGTTAATTTATTGCTCTTTCCCTCCCTTCAAGAATGCCACCTATTCTACTTGGAGACGTATTAATGAAGCTGCTAACATATTCTAACAGTACAAAAGGTACAGGATGAAAAGAAAGTCTTTCTTCTGTCCCAGATCTCAACTTCCCGCCTTCCTCCACCTGAGGCAACTACTGTTACCAGTTTCTTATACATGTTCCCAGATTTATTCTATATGCAAGTATATATCCTTTTAAAATCATCATAACAGTGAAGGGGAATATAATATAAACATTGGCATTTTATCTTCTCCAAAAAAAGAAAAGAATGCCACCTAAAATCATGAAACATTGTTAAAGCCAAAACTCAATTTATAATGTGTATCTGTGAAGGAATGACTTTTTAAACATGATATTTCCTCATTGCAAAAGTTATATGTGTTCATTGTGGAACATCTGGAGCACAAAAGAAGTACAAAGAAAAAAACATTAAACCATAATCTCACCAACCAGAGATAAGCACTGTAAACATTTTAGAAAACTGCCTTCTAGTGAAAGAATATAATTCTTTTTAATCTCAAAACTGATCTTCTTTTCCTTAATAAAAACCTCTATTCCTCAATAAAAAGCTTTGTTAAAAATATTCTTCTAGAAGTTACATTTCTTGTAATCTTTGGAAAAGTATTTGATAGTTAACTTGATGTGACAGTTGAAAATTTTTGCCATACCGAATATTAAGTAACAGGCCCTAAAAGATTTTGACTGGTGAACAACACACTTGCATAGAACATTGCTCAAAAGAAAAAATTTAAAAATCAGGTCAGTTGCTTTAAGAATAACAATTTCAAACTAAGCTTTGAGACCATACTAATTGGTGCTTCAGGGAAATATATGATTTGTTTGGTTTATATTTTAAGCATGTCCTAAAGTGGAACAGTGCCAGATAATTCAAACAAATGTGGGCCAATCTTTGGAGGCATGAAAAGCTCTTCAGAAAGCTTCTGTGAGCCTCATAGTATTTAATAAAAGAGAGGACTACCTTGCTTTATTTTGCCCACATTTGGAGATTCCAAGGCTGTGTTTAGTTTTCATGCATCCACATGTTCCAGGTTAAATATGTTTGTTATCTGGGACCTTTTAAAGAAGAGCATCTTGAAAGTCAAAGTTACTATTTCAAAGAGTACCTAAGAGCAATAAAGGCCGCCAGTGGCAACAGAGAACTGGAATTTTTAGTTTCTCTTAAAGTCATATCTAAAGCCATGTTTAGTATACTGTCTTCTAGTGGATGAGTACAATGAAAGTATCAGGGCTGTTTATATATAAAAATATCCATGTACATACACACACCTTACTAATATATTCCCAACATTGTAATTGGTGGGGTTTTTTTTTTTTTCATTTTCTTTCTATTTAATACAACTGTCGAGGTATTTCATTTCTATGTCCAAATGTCTTACTATAAATCCTTTCAGACAGTGGGAAGCCTAGAGTGGGAACAATTTACTGGATTAATATCCTGAGAACTTACAAATGTATGTTTGACAACCAATTCCTGTTTGCCTGCATGTATGTATCCAATTGAGTATTGCTTCACTTTGTGACGCGTAGCGGTAGAAACTTTTACAAGAAAACACCAAAAGTTAGAAGAAGCAAGGTAGAATTACCATACTTAAAACAGACTTGAACACTGAGTCATAAGACTCACAGTCTAAGATCTATACCACCTCCAAGGAGATATTAGTTGTCAAGAGAAACAAACAAATCCCCCCAAATACTGGGAGGGGCGAGTAAGTAGACCAGGACCTGAGAGCACAAGAGCTACCTATGGTGTATGGTGCTTACTTGAGGGCGGTTCTGTAGTGGTAGATTGCTTCCCTGTTCCGACCTTGATCCTTCAGGAAATTGGCGTAGTTGTAGTGAACCTTCGCATTGTGGGGCAAAGTTTGTACTCCAGACCTAAAATGAATAAATTAAGGGAAAAAGTAAGCAACAAAGAGTACTACTTAGGAATGTTCTCAGTTTCCTTTACATTTTACTCAGTTTCATGACCCTGCATTTGAAATGTCCCTTGCATCTGTCTAAGCCGAGTCTTCCAAAATTTGTGAATTATATGAAGGCAATGCACAGCTGTGCACAACTTAACACACATGCTAACTGCATGTGAAGCAGAGGTGACAGGATGTGGTGATAGATGATTCTTTGGAGAATAACCCTGCACGCTCAGGTTAATTCAATTTTTTCCTTCCTTGCTTCTTTTATTCACTTATAGCCTGCCTTTA
This sequence comes from Eonycteris spelaea, assembly GCA_003508835.1. Classification (NCBI taxonomy): domain Eukaryota; kingdom Metazoa; phylum Chordata; class Mammalia; order Chiroptera; family Pteropodidae; genus Eonycteris; species Eonycteris spelaea. The sequence goes on along the minus strand of PUFA01000028.1, from coordinate 14,459,278 downwards.
AAAAAAAATGAGATTGTCTACAAAAATTAATCATTACAGGAGAGGTGATTGTAGACTAGCCATCCTACTGTTTTATTGGCAATTAACATTTCCCATGGACTAAGCCTGGGCTAATTTAAAAAATAATAATAATAAATGTGGGTATAATTATTCTATAGGTTGTAGATAAGGAAATGAGGTTTTGCTCAGAAAAGTTTAAAAACCTTGTTATTCTGCTTGGGGTTCTGTAACAGAATACCTGGGGAACCCCTATAGGGTAACACCAAAGCTTTGAAGATAGTATGAACAGTGCCGGGGGTAGGAGGGGATCAGTCTGTCACTTGTAACTGCCTCACAAACTCAACCTGCACAAGATCATACAGCCAATTAGTGGCACACATGGGATTCTGACCCAAGAATTTTGGTTCTAGAGTCCTGTTCCCTCACCTGCAAGGAGATAGTGGCAAGGGGAGTGATAAAACTAGATAGGTTTTAGAATCATTTGGAAAAAAATCCTGGATCTTATCTGAATTAAATGCAAGAGGAGGACAGTTGATGAAAGAGAAGGAGAAAAGGTGACATCTAGTTTCCAGGCAATTGTACTTTAATGTGCCATCTCTCCCAGGTAACATATTTTCATTTATTTTTTTTTAATTTAAAGGTAAGATTAATAAGGAATTTCATACAAAGTGTTAAAACCTGTTGGGGAAATATGTTAGGGAATTGTAACCTCTGTTGAACTTTTGTTCCAATAGTCCCTAGGACCAGAATGACTGCCCACTTAAAGTCCACGGGCTGGAAACTTGAGCAACTCCTCAAAGGATCGAATTCACTGAAGTGCAGGAAGCTAGAGATCATCCCAAAACAGCAGACTCTAAACTTACATACAGCTGCTGCGTGATTTCAAAGTTAATGTAGACAGCTAGAATTTCTTTTCTTTTCTCTCTTTTTTTTTCCTTTTCTCTTTCCTTTCCTTTCCTTTCCTTCCCTTTCCCTTCCCTTCCCTTTTCTTTCTTTCTTCCTTCCTTCCTTCCTTCCTTCCTTCCTTCCTTCCTTCCTTCCTTCCTTCCTCCTCCCTCCTCCCTCCCTCCCTCCCTTCCTTCCTTCCTTTTTTTTCTTTGATAGGGTATGGCTGAAAACCTACTGACCATGAATTTGTATCAGGAGCAGAGATACTCCCAATCCTCTTCCCTCCTCTCCACATCCAGATGACTTTTTCAACTATTCTTTACCTAACCCAGCAGAAGGCAGGAACTTCGCTTTCTAGAAAAGCTGATTCAGAGCAATCCTGCACTCAGTAACAACAGGTACAGTTGAAGTCAGAAGGAAGAGCTGTACCTCAGAAGTAGATTAAGTGAATATCCATATTCTGAATACTGAGATCCTCCCCGTTTCTTCTCCATGTAAAGCTCTCTGAATTCTGGGAGCCAAGACTGGACTACCAAAGAGGAAATCTCAGGAGTCGTTTCCTCTCACCAACTGATCCAAGAGAAAAGATTTACAAATGCTGACATTTGGGTGCTCCCGTGAAACTACCAGTTTCCTTCAATCACTTTATGGTGAGGCCCACCAGCTGACACATAGAGCTAGGATTTTAATACAGTGTTTAAAATGGGCATTGCCCAAATTTAGTCACCGAGAAAGGATCTGGGTCGGTGTGATGATAATGACTTAAAAACATCTAAAAACATCTAATTTCTATCCAGGAAAATTTCTGATTTTTCTGTCCAGAATTAAATAGTGCATGATAACAGGTAGGTTTTAAAGAAAACTTGGATTTCAGCATACTTATTGGAACTGATCCTTTCCTTTGTGTTTAATTTATGTTTCACCAAGGAATAGACAATTAAGCCTGTAGAAGCACAGCCTTTCTGAGATCAGCGCATTGTTCAGCGATGGCAAGAGGAAGTAATAATATTCATAACATGCAAGCAGATGTGGGTGGAGTAACTGAAATCCTAAGAACATACTGCTTCTCCTATTGTTGTTTTGACCTTTATGTTCTCTCTGGGTTTTTTTTCTGCTGTGTTTTTCCAGTCTCTCATTTTACAATGAACAGTTTGTAAAAAAAAAAAAAAAAAAAAAGTGCGAATAAACAATTGGCTAAAGGCAAAACTTTCCACATAGCTATAACTGGCCAGGTTGCTCTTCCCCCAGGGCAAGTCTCCTTGGTTTGCTTTCTTGATGCTACAATTTAGTACTCCCAGCTGTTTTAACAGAAGCATGCAGCTCTACACATATTTACTCCATAAGGAAATGTAGTATTCATAAATTATATGGCTGGATCTCAAACCCTGTTAATAATTACAATAATGGTTATGAGAAAAAGCCCTCTTTCAACTCAGGAGTAAATTAATTCATGCCCTTTGTATTTTTCCTTCACAGCCATCATTTGTAGAAGACTTGAAAAATAACAGAAATAACAAAAAGGCCACTTGGATAGGGCATTTCTCCAAGTTTGTCAAATATTAATTTTCTTCGTTGGCACCAATTGACAATAGGTCAGGAGAGCCATCTCCAAATTCCTGATTATAAAACAAACATTTTTTTTAAAAAAATGAGTAGTGTTCAGCCATAGGTTAAGGAAAAGAAAAGTGAGAAGAATGTGTGGTTTTCCTCAGTTTTGACCCTGCTTTAACCTGAAGTCTCACAATGTCACGATCAGAAAGGCTGGTACTTACAGAGTGCTCATTTTGAATCAAGCACTGAGCTAAGCTCCCATTTCTATGGATTATCTCAGTATATCCCTTCAATAACCTAACAGAAGGGTAGTTTTAATGTTCCTCCCATATTATAGATGAGGAAATTGACGTTCAGAGAGATTAAGACCTTTTTCTAAGGTTGCAGACATTATAAGTAGTTGAGCAGAGATTTCAACCAAGTCCAGTACATGATCAGAATCATTCCTGAAGTGGATTGATATTTGATGCTAAATAACAAAGGTAGCACAGTATACTAGTAACATTAGAATTGCACTATCACAACATTTATATCATTGGTAAGCAAATTCCAGCCTTGTGGGCCACGGTGCAGCAGTGTGATTGCCTACCATTTTGGCTTCTTTCCCAAAACAACAGAGTGTGGTAGTTGCAAGAGCTGAATGACTCACAAAGCTAAAATATTTACTATCTAGCCCTTTAACAGAAGAATTTGCCAATCCCTGGTTTATATTCTCTGCCCTGGAAGGTCTGCTGAACTCTCTGGCTCAGCAATTCAGAGGAGGAAAGAGAACTATTTCCTACAGAAAGGGGAAGAGGATTTAGACTGTGAATTCTTAACAAGTGGTCCACAGATCATTTAAACAGGTTATGTATGGGGTTCATAGAGATCCTGAACTGAATGCAAAAAAAATATGGCACCTCTGTGTTTCCGGGTGTTTCCAGGTGTTTCAAAGATTGGGGGTGTGAGGTGTGGAGATTTTATCAAACTATGAAGATAGACTATTTACTACAAACAAATGTAAGATTTGGAGCTGTTGCTAGATGCATCTGGTGCTATGTAGTTACCCTCTTCTTAGGTTAGGCTATAGGAATAGTTTATTTTTATAAGAATTAAAGAAAACATACCATGTGGCTATGTCTCTCTCTCTCTCTCTCTCTCTCTCTCTCTCTCTCTCTCTCTCTCTCTCTCTCTCTCTCTTCCCCTTGTCCCCCACCCAATGGACTTAGCTTAAGTTAAAAAACATAAAGTAAAAAAATAAGTGTGCACAGTTTATGTACCTTTTGGCTTTTATGCCAGATTTGGTATCTCCTCTTAACAGCTATTTCAGCTTGGACAAATTAGTCTCTCTAGACCTCTGCTGTGCCATAAGTGCTGGGGATTTTGTTTTTTGTATATAAGATTTTGCCGATAGAAGTACAAAGCTGTGAGGGGACCCTTCATCTGTATCTCCTAAAAATACATCATGCAGTAGGATCTTTTTTGTGAGATGAGTCCTCAGATGGAAAGAATTACACTTGACTAAAATTTGGATTTCCTAAAACACAAAGGTATATCCTAAGATATTCTGTAAGACTGTTCATGGTATGGACAAGTAAAACCATCCCACATAATGAGAATGGCCTCAATGAGACCATGTGTCTCAGGGATGATCAATGGGTTTATTGTTTGGAGCAGAAGAGAAAACTGAAACAGGGCCTCTGACAAGGGCATTGGGTTATACAGAATTATTGCCACCTTTTCTTACTCAATTTGGCCAGCTCTTGGTTTTGGCCATTATAGTAATTTAGGCTTTTCTCACCCTTCCATACTCAGCTCAGGCCTATAAAAGAACAGTCTTTGAAGGCCTGGGTTGGTCTTACTTACCAGCCTGCACTTGTATAGTGTCCAGCATCTACCTCTGTCTACCACTTGCTACATTATATTAAAATGTGTTAATGTGTATGACTGCCATGCAGACTTCCAGCTCCTCTAAGGACAATCGATATCTCTTTCTCTTGCTCTTCTTCCTTCCATCCGTCCGTCCTTCCCTCCTTCCTCTCATATTCTATAATACAGTGCATAGTAATAATTTGAAAACCTTACATAGTGTTTACCATATGCCAGACACTGTTCTATGCATCTTCCACATAATCTTTTATTCTTATACTACATTCAGGAGATAAAGACTATTATTATTCCCAATTTTAAAATAAAGAAACTAAGGCATGAAGTGGTTAAGTACCTCACCCCAAATCCCATAGTTCTTAAACGGGGGAATTTGGAGCAGAGCCAGGAAGTCTCACTCCAGACCCCACACCCAACCACTAACCCCATCTTGCCTCATAGATTCTTGGCAAATGTTTATTCAACTGATTTGACCATTATTTAGCACAGATGATACACACAAACATCTGGTCTTGAAGGAAAAAGAATATTCTTAAAGTCTCAGATTCTTAAAAGTATTGTCAGAACATAAATGAATTATAATCAGCAAAGTTTTTAAAAACTATCTATAGCTTTGATTTGCACATTATACAAAATTCCATTTGATCACCAAAGGTCTCTGAGGGCACAAAGTCTCTTTAAGCACATATGTGGAATGGTTGTGTTTTTGTAATCAACTGTTCACTTACTACATACTTCCATTTAAAAGAACAGAAGCTGCTGGATGTAAGGTCAGTGAGCTTTTTGTTTTTCTTTTTCTTTTTTTTGATTGCTGGCATCAGATGTAGAAGGTTTGAACATTGACTTGTTATCCTTGAAATAAACTGCCGCCTGCCAAAATCTATTCCCAAAGTTGTTCTGAATAACCAGTAAAAATCATTAGAAGACACAACTGTTGTTAGTACCTTTATTCAAGAAAGGGTTTAACACAAGGAAGAACCATAAAAAGTTTCTCATTAAAGCACTGACTATTAGAAGCAAGGAAAAAAATAAAATAAGCTAATAGAGCCTAGGAGGATGTTATATTACTGAACTTTAATACCCTTGTGTTTATACAATGACCTCAGCCCTGGGTAGTAAGAGGGAACAAGTCCATTGTGCTGTGTGAGACGGTATTGAAGGTGGAGGGATATGACAGAGACTGGAAAGAATCTGAAGCTCAAAAGTGAAACAAAAAAAAAATTCATTAAAAAAAAAATCCACACAAAGCTTTATACAACAACAGGTCCCTCGAGTACCGATTGAAATGATGATGATGACAACAATATAGTAATAATAAATAAACTAATATGATATACATGCTAGACTAATTTTTCTATTAAAAGTTAAATTGCCAAGTAGCAGAATCAGATATAATAGTTTAAAATAGTAGAAGAATGCAGTGAACATTTGTCTTATTTGTTCATTCGTTCATTCATTTGTTCATTCACTCATTTTCGGCAGCCTGTGCCCTCCCTACAGTACTTGGATTTCCTGTGGGAAATTCCTTCTTGCCTCCCTTTGCAAAGTCTAGTAGAATCCCGAGGTGCTCTCTCTGCCTGGCCTAACTTCCCCTGGGGAAAGTCAAAGGAATTTCTTTGGCCACATCAGTCATCTCAGTGCCATGGTGGGGACAAGGGGCAGGCATATGACCCAAGCTCAAATTTAGCCAGAAAGACTCTGTTTTCTTAGGATTTTGATGTGAAAAAAAAAAAAAAAAGTTTACCTATTCGTTCCTGTGAGAATGCTCAAGTAAGTGCTCAATAGATTATCCAAACGCCTGTTTCCTGTCTGCTACATGCCAGGCACTTCATTTGCCCTTCAATTCTATGCACTTTCTTACACTCTTCCAATATTTTCTCTTTTTTCTTTAAGTGACCCCAGTTCTGTCTTTGTTGTTTTTACCTCCAAAGAATAAGTGTTGGGTATCAGCTGAGCAGGGAACCAGGTAAAACAACAATTGGGTCCTAAGTAAGGGCAGAAGCTGGAAGGGGACAAAGGCTAGGATCCCTGGGAGACTGGGAACATACTGTTGGGATGCCAGTGCCAGGGGAGCCAAGGTAAAGGTCACCAAGACTATGGCACTGGGGAGATAGGCAAAGTCCCAGAAACACAGCATGTTGAGCCACAGTCCCAAAGACTATTTGTGACAAGTTAGGACTACAGGTTGACGTAGTTTTATTCAGAAACAGCTTCTTTAACACATAAAAACCTACCAGGAGATAAAAAAAAGTCTTTCATTTCCTTGTTCACAATCAGTGTTCAAAATAAAGCAACTATATCACGGATTACAACTTAATATTCTAGAATATTCTAAGGATAATATACTGTATTCTCCTCCTTCTTGCGGTGTTCATACCTTTCCCATTCACTAGTCTGAAAAATGAAATTAGGCTATCATTTCCTGTGTTTATAGCTGATTTTATAGGCCAGATTATCATTAAAACTGTTTCCATCTCAATTCACAGGCCCAAAAACCTTCCCACGAGCCTTATTCTCACTTAAATTCACTTAGCATGAGCTCCCATAAAACATTACATATTGTTTTAAAAATCAAAGTTTAAAACTGAAAATAAAATTACATCTTTCACTTAAAAACTCACTAAAATTTTTTTCTGGATTAATAAATATTCCAGACTCATGTTACCTCATTTGTTGGGAAAGAAATACATCAGCAAAAAATAAAAATAAAAATAAATGGAAAGGGATTCGCTTTTATTCATCTACTCATACCTGAATAGGGACTCTCTTGACAGCCAAATTTCATTCTGTTTTACAGTTTTCCAAGAGAAAAGCAACAGCAGCAGCACAGTGGACACAGTCAGGGTGGTGGCCCCACATCGATTTAGCCAAGTGCAGAGCTTGCTCAATCCATGCACAAAAAGGATGCAGTAGCCCATGCTGGAAAACAGGGTGGGAAAAGCAGGATTACTTTGGGGGTGCAGTGGAGTTCCATGAGTATTCTAGCCCACATAACTAACTTTCAAACAAATCTTATCCTGTGACAGAGAAACAAATACGAACTCCCTTCTTACATAACATCTACATGCAAGTTTTTTCACAGCCACACCAGCACACTGGGTTAGTTCTTAAGTATTAATATGGAGAACAATAGGTTCGTCTTGCAGGCTCAAACTGCCCGGGATTTCGGCAGCTCAGACAGACATCTGAGAAATCCCTCATGTTTGTTCTTGGGTCCTGAATGGACTCTCTGACCCTTACTTACTTCCTCATGTTACTGTCCTTGTGTAACCCTATGGGCACCATGTGACCAAATTTTGACGTTGTGCCACAACAGGTCACATCACGAATTTGTGGGAGACAGTCCCTGAGAATTGCCTATCGGTCTTGGAGGGATGCTGGTCACCAATGGCCAATGGTCTTGATCTCCAGGAACTTGTCACCTAGTGTGTCCCTACTCTGGCTAGTCAAAAAGTCCTTACTAGGAAGAAAAATCTAACCACAGGCCAATTTCTGAGTCATGCAGTTGGAGCTTATCACAGACAAGCTGTATTGGTATGATTCTCTTGCTGACACTGGCTCGACTTTCCAGACATGAAGAAACGCTCATGTTACCAGAGTGGAACTTTGGCATATTGAAATTATGTATCTAAAGCCTTCGGTGTGGTAGATGGAACATAGTCCCTCACATCATCTACATGCCCACAGGGTTGCTTCTTGCCTGCTGACTGGCTTTCAGAAAAACACTAACATTTAGTTTTATTCACCATTGTTGTGTGCATTTTAGTCAAAATCTGCTTCATTCCAAAGATGATAACTACAATTTATTATGGCATAATTTAAGAATGAAGCAAATTATGTAAAGAAATCCTATATTAGTCAGGCACTAATGCTATAAGAAGCCCAAAATTAATATAGCCCACTTACTTGTTCAATTATTTATTCTCTCTCTATTATGTGACTCGCAATATGCTGGACACTAAAAATACAATTATGAATAAAACAGAGGCTCTGCCCTCAAAGAACTCCAGTCTAGTGAAGCAGGTTAGTTTTATAAAAGCAAACACCTGAATATTCTCATTTCTAAACACACCTCCTTTAAAAGAAACATTCTCTCTACCTTCCTTCTATTCGCCTTTCTAAATGTCTGTGCTTTAGGATCAATGGCAGGAAAACAAGAGAGAAGCATCTGAAGTTCCTAACTTGGAAATCCTGAGAATCAAGTTAGAGCTCTAATTCCATTCTTCAAATCTCATAAGTTGGTTGGTCTAAAAAACTCTTAAAAGTTTTAAGGTTCACTGTTTGATAAAAGGAATAACCACCCCACTCACTACTGGGCATGATACACTGAGCCAAGGAGGACCATGCCCAGATCCCCCACCCAATCACCGAATTTGATTGCACAAGCACCTTGCAGAGCCTTGCACATGCCAGCCCTAGAGTCACAAGTGAAAAAAAAAAATAACCCAAACCCTCTTTGTACTTCTATGACTCACCATGTTTGGCCTTAAAGTTATTAAAGTTTCCTACAAACCTCAGTTTCCATAAGTGACCATGCTAATGTCATTACTAGACCCCGTGGTAGCTCAAGTCTGTATGCCTGCTTGTCATTCGTTCCTCTAGCCCCAACTGATCCCAAAACCTGACTGAGCACGGTGCTCTCTGGCCATATCAAGGCCTTCTAGGCTTTATTCTTTCATTCAACAGATATTTAATAAACACCAACTATGTACCTGACACGGTTATAGGCACCAAGGGCATACTAGTGAAAAAATGGGTAATAATTCCTACTCTTGAGACACTCATGTGGGTGGAGAGAAACAGCCAATGAGGGAATAAAAAAACAGAGTATGTCACACCGAGTATGATATATCAGATGAAGAAAAATTAAACAAGAAAGAAAAGGAAGGAGTCCAGGATGTGGAGGAAGTTGAGGTTTCATATTGGTGCTCAGGCAAGGCCTCACTGAAAAGGTGACCTGTGATCCAAAGTTCTGAAATACACAGAGGTGGGCTATGCAGACACCACATCTCCAACATCAACCATCTTCTTACCACTGCCTTCAAAAAGCAGCTCCATGAAGTGTTAATACCTACTGAGCACACGGTATGTGCCCAGCATGTTCTGTGTATGAGCTGGCTTCACCATCATATCCTTGTGGGTTATCATTATTAGTGTTTAACCCATGCAGACACTGAAGAAGAAATAGGTGAACCGATTGCTGAATTAGGTCATGCAGCTAGTATATAGTGGAGCAAAGATATAATAAGGCCAGGAATTTCAGGTTCCAGAGCCAATGTTCCACATGCTGCCCTGTTGCTGGAGTTTTGACTTCACTGGCTGATTCCTGTGTTCCACGCACCTTATCACAGAGCCTCACCTACTTCCTGCCCACCCGCTCCATTCATGAAACCTCAATTGTTGTTTTCTGCCTCCATGTAGGAAGCAGAGCTGCCATCTGGCAGAGCAGTGGGGAAGGAAAATGCTAAGATTCCAGCAGCTCCGCAGCAATGGCCGCAAAGTGGTAGAAGACAAGGAATAACAAAAGGCAAAAACAATTCGCTATCTTATATGCTTATATGTTTGTTGAGAGCTTCCTCTATGCCAGGCATTGTGCTAAATGTTTCCTTGGACTGTTCACAATATCTGTAGGGTCTCGGACAAGGACAGTACTGGATTTAAACATGTTATCTAATTTAAAAACTTAATCCTCAGTATCTTCCATGTCATAAATGAAGAAACTAAAGCTTATAGGATTAAATAGATTGCCCACAGCACCAAAAGCTAGTAACAGAGTCAAAGTAGAAGGCTCATGGCCCTAACACTATGCTATACTCCAGAGTTGGCACACTTTTTCTATAAGGGGCCAGGGAATAAATATATCAGGAATTTAAGGCCATAGGTCTCTTTCTTTCCCTACTCAACTCTATCTTTGTAGCAAGAAAGCAGCCATCAATGCTATGTAAACTTAGGACATGACTGTGTTCCAAACACATTTATTTATTAAAAAGGCGGTGGGCCAGATTCTACTCACAGGATTTTTGACCCCAACTATAATCAAAATGAATGGGAATACCATTCATTTTCAGTCAGCACAGGCATAATAGCAATGATACGATAATATTTTTCGAAAGTCCTTGTATTGACATATAGTTTAAAGAAATGTCAAGCCATGTAAAATAATCCCCACTTAGGTTTACAAATTTCTTAGAGAGTATCACATTTAAAAAAATTTGAACACAACATCACAAAGATTAAGATGCTTCTCTATCATGACATTTCACCTTCAAAACATCTTAACAGTATGGGTGAGAGTTGCTCTCTCTCCATTGCTAGGGGCTGGGCAAGTCCTCACTTTCAAAGTGGAAAGTCAATGAGGTGAGAAACTATATGCTTTCTGGCCTCCAGGGAGATAAAACCAGACTCCAGTTTGCTCTAGTTTACCTGGTTAAGGGAAATCTGGGCTCTGACCAGAGATCTCTACACAGAGCACAAAGGAGTCAGTGAAAACCATGAAATTTTGACAAATCACAATCTGGAAAACTAAGAGCCAAACTCTGGCTGCTGAATGTTTGGTTTAGCTCAGTACTGAGATCTCTTTCAAAGCATCCTTGGGAAACAACTGCTGTCTCAAAGGATGGACCTAATTACTCACATACAAGGGTGCTCCCTCATTCACAGGTTGAACTATCTCCAGTTTTAAATGTGACTTATAGACAAGTTGTTCAACAGGCAGTGAGTGTATACAATAACTAAAGATATACTCGCATCTCTCCTTCATACCTTTATGATGCATGCCTAAAGGGAACTAAACAGGAAATTCAAATAAAAAAATCTCTCTGCATTAGAATAAAAAATGTTTTAAACTTTTTGTTTGAGAATTTTCTGAGTAGTCAGTCATTGTGTAAATAGTACAAAGTACTTTCTTGAACTTTGCCCAGGAAGCTAAGTGATAACAGAAACATCTAAAAGGTGTGGGTTTTTTTTGTTTTTTGGTTTTTGTTTTTTTTACCTCTGGGCTAAGTATTTTAAGGTATTTGCTATGGCTTCACTTAAGTTTAATTATATGCAGCAAAGAGAATTTTTTTGCTATTAAAATGAAAACTGAAACTGTACCTTTTAGCAAACTTCAACAACCCATTTGAGAGTGTCCTATAAATTTATCTGTAAACATTAATAATACAAGACACAGTCTTAATTTTATTACTTTAAAATTTTAACTTTTAGGTATATATTGAAATGAAGCTATCCCTAGTGAACTTCTTTTGATCTGCTGAATCCCCACATGGCAAATTATCTGATGATATCATTCTTATTCCAGTCTCATGGATTGTTGGACCCCAAATGGTTAAACAGTAAAGCCCTGTAATGCAGAGCCCAGAACCAGTGCTTGATGCTGTAACTGGGAGCACCAGAAAGAAAGTTAATGGCGGCTCCTCAATCAGATTTAACCTGGGAGCTGCAGCTTCTGTAAGCTAAAGACTCATTAACATCTCCATTCCTGCCTTGTTTTTTTTCTTTCAATATTTGATGGATGGGGGAATTTCTCAGAAGATTTTGGACGTATTTGGATGTGAAAGCTATATTCATAGTCTAAGACAATGGACCCCCAAAGCATCTCTTGTACATTCCCCTAATTCCATTCCAAGGTTGTAGGGTAGGTAGAAATATAAAGTTTCTTCAGATTTCCTCCATAAAATACATTCCTTCTGTTCTTTTATCAGCCATACCTTATGGAACAGCTAGAGAATAATTGCCATTGCTTCATTTTCTGAGAACCATATAATTCTCTCTTTCTTTTGAAGATGAGATGCTTCTTCAACCTCATTGGTTCGCCTACAGCTCTAAAATTGATGAGACCTCCAGGGTAAAAAGAAGGCAGGACTCTGGACTCAGAAAAAAGCCTGTTTGCATCTCAATTCTCACACTTTACTGTTGTTTGACCTTGGGCAAATTAACTTCTCTAGTCCCTCATTTTCTTATTTTGTAAAGGAAGTAATATTTCACACTATGTACAATATCTGATATACACTAAACAATAAATGATATTTAATATTATGTTACAATAACATTATTTTAGGGGATTATTTTCTGCTTAAATAGAGCATGAGGGAGGAAATGGCAATGTTTTAGAAAGAGATGTCTCTAGATCAGGGTCCTATAAAGCACTAACTTCTGAAGGTCCTAGGACACTATTAGCTACAGTGGAAGAAAAGTATCCTGGTATAGACTTTAAATTTAAGGGCTTACATGAGGGAAAGGATTCACTGGAGAACAAAGCATCGGGAAACTGGGTTATTTTCTGCTACTCATGAGTTCTGTGGCCACAGGAGGTTTTACTTGACCACGTGAAGCCTTATTTGTTTATATTATAAATGCTTAATATTGCCTGCCTTTAAAAACAGCTTAAAATACGGCTAACTTAAATGATTGTTGTTTGGAGTCAATGAAATTGAAATAATACATGTGGACATGTTCTGTGAACTGAATACAAGGTATTCCGTGTTTTTTCAAGTGCAAGTGTTCATGTGTTCATGTGTTTATTTAGTATGCTAATATCCTATAATATCAAATAAATGTACTCTTAACAGAAACATATGCAAATTAGATCTGTAAATACCCGCCTCAAAAATCTACTTTATACAAGTCCCCAACTGACCCAAACTGTCCTACTTTGTAAGGCGTTGTCTCTTTTAAAAAGAGCACTCACTCAAAAGTGCCCCTTAAACTGCAAAACCTCCTTGTACAACATTGTTTGCCTTCAGAGAGGTTTTTGATTCACTTCACTTTTATAGAACAAAATACTACAGGAAGATACACTTGTAGAATGTAAAAATGTGGCCAAGTATTTTAAATTAATGTGAATTTATAGATCTTCAACACAAAAAAGCACTAAGCAAATCTTCCCTTAAACCCATTTCAAATTTTCCCCTATTTTTGTGAAAGGGAATAAAAATACAAAGCATAATCTTTTTGGTGAATTAATGCACAATGAGGAGCTTTGGAATTATTCAATTTTGATAAGAAATGAAGCATTAACTATTTGGAAGTCCGGGCCGGTTGTTTTAAGGATGGAGTACCATTTTATTCGTTTTTGCAACTGGCAAGGAGAGAGGCTGCTTCGTACCTGCGGTTGAAAACACTGCAGTTGCAGGTATCAGAAACTATCATGGAAACAAAGGTGAACTTAAGAATGAACCAATCCCAAATCAGGCCTGAAGATAAGAAGACCACAATTACTTGTTGCCCAGAGAACTGTCCATACTCAGGGCATGGAGGTTTCCCTTGCAGGTGCCTTCAGCCCTGGCCTGGCTTCCTCCCCTCTAGGCTGCTGTAGTCACAAACCACATTTTTCTTATCTGGGCCTAAGAGACCTTTGGGCAAAGCCATAACGCTTCCCGCAAATTCTACAGCTACTTCTAAAAATCAGAAATACCACCTTCGCTATCCTCCTGCAGAATCCTAGTCTCTAGGACCTGAATTCTGCTATTTTTTTCTTCCCATAAACACCAGATTCTAAGTGCAGCAATCTTCACTTTCAAAGCAAAGGCATAATGGGCAATCTGCTAGTTTGCTGCTGTCCTCTCCGCCGTGCCTGTATTAACACAGACCTGACCACACAGGCATATGCCTGCATTATATGTCCAGTGGTTCTTTAATTCTCAACAATAATCTTTTATGAAACATCTATTACGCCAGGTATTATGGAAAAACAGACTTAACAAATAGTGGTCTCAATTCACACTGGAGCAAACAATCCCTGGTTTTCTAAAAAGAGCGTAAAGGATATTTTCAGATTACTGAAATTGTATAAGAAGTCACAGGTTTGAGATATATTTCCCTGTGCAGAATCCAAGGGAAAAAGAAATAAATTCACTGATAATGACAAGAGGCCTTGACAGGACGCTGAAATGGCAACACTTAAGTTTACCCCCACCTCTTCCCGGCAAAGCCACAGCCAACTATGCAGGATGCTGGGTGCGTGACAGCTATACTTTAGTCTCTCTCTTCCAATCACGGAGGCACATTTCATAATCTTCCTTCAACTCTGCTAAGCTAGAGTTTGTTCACTTTTGAGCACCTAAGTTTAGAAAATAAATGAAGAGCTTTTGTAGGACCAAAGGAGAAAGAAAAAGGACTGAGGAAAGAAGCCTACACCTATTTTGCTTTGATTTCCTTTTGACTTTGATTCGCCCAATCTCCCCATTTGCAAAGGTAGACTGAAATAATGACTTGCAATTACCCAGCATAGCTTCTGATATTTTTCACATATATCATTCTATTTAGCATTATCTAAATCCAAATTATACTCTCCAAATTTTACTTTCAAATCCTGGCTCCTAAGACATTTTCTGTTCACCATTTAATATTTAATAGACCTAAACATTTATCTTTTATAACTAACAAGGTCCATATTATTACGGCAATGATTACAGTTTAATAATAACTTTCACCTTGCACTCTGGGCCGAGCACAACGTACTGAGCACAACAGACTGGTGGCCAATTGATCTTCAGCCCATGAGCCCACTGACCTCCTTCTCAGCCCACTTCATTCTCACCATTTCTCTGCTCTATGTTATATCTATCTGTGATTACAATTCCTAGTTTTATAACACATTCTGTTGAGTACCTCAGCTAAGTCTTCTGCTTCCCTTCTGCTCATGACCTTCACACAGCACTCATCATAATGTTCTGGGGGACTGACCACTAGACTGGTGCATCCCTAGTACCACCTTTTTTCCTGGGTCTTGCCCAGGGAGGAAAGTCTAGCTTCTAGATCTCACACCCTCATCGGAGCGCAGTTCTCAAAAGTTCTGGAGAGAGCAGTTCAAGCTGGCTCAGCAAGAGCAAAGAGAAAGACAAACCACTGAAGTCAAATATTCCCATCCTGACTCTATAGTATTCTGAAGAATAACTTTGAGCTACTTTTGAAATCAAAGCGTGGTAATTTAACCAGGAGAAAGCTTCTGACTGTGTGATACTGGAGGTTTGTCCCACTGACAACTGGAAACATGGGAAAGAGTGGGACAGCTTGACAGACTCAGCTTTCTTTTAAAATATGACATGTAGCATGGAAGACACCACATTTAAAAGTATTAGACTACTTCTCTAGGGTAAAAAGACTTCTTTACTTCTTTTCATTACTCAATCTTGACTTTCTTCTCCAATAGGATCGATGTTCTTTACTTCTCTTTTTCTCTTCAGATCTTCTGGGACTTCACTTTATTGTTCCCTAGTACAGTGGTCCCCAATCTTTTTGGCACCAAGGACTGGTGGAGCGGAGGCAGCGATGCTAGCGCTGGGGAGCGGCTGCAAATACAGATGGAGCTTTGCTCGCTCTCCTGCCACCCTCCTCCTGCTGTGCGGCCTGGTTCCTAACAGGCCATGGACTGGTACTGGTCTGCAGCCAAGGGGTTGAAAAACCCCTGCTGTAGTGTAACACTGAACAGCATTTCTCCTTTTCTATTCTCATTTTTATTATGACCAAAGAAAACCTTGTTGTTTTAAGATGACCATGATAGAACAGGATATAAATTCAGAGCTAAAAGTAAATAATATTGTGTGGACCTGGGTAATTTAGCCAACACATACACACACTTATACACACATATTCTCAGAAGACCAGTGCACATGACCTTGTAACTGTGAAAACTGCCTGTCAAGCTATCTCTTAGGTTTTTCATTCCGTGGCTCTCAGAGAAGTCCAAGTTGCTTTTCCTGCCTGTTCTTCTAATGGGAATTTCAAACAAAGGATCAAACTAAGAAATAAAGAGACTAAATATCTGGCTCTGCCTGGTTCCTGGGCTTTATACTGTTCCTCTAACTTGGCCCACTCAAAACCTGCTTTCTTGTGTCCTATTAGATGGCTCAACCTTGTCCCACCCCTACTAGCCATGGACATAGACAGAGAGACTCAACATGCTAAAACCCAGCACCACTCAGCCTTGTGGGTTATCTTACTTGTGCTTTGATCCTCTATTAGATTTTAGACTCTAAGCCCAATTCCTGAGTATCTCCCCCACAGAGTTTGTCCATTGGTACAGACAGACAAACTTCTGACCTGTTCTCACAGACCGTGTAGCCTCCCTTCAGAGGCTGCCTGTACTGTCGCCCCTTGAAGAGGGAGGTCAGATGCCGCCCTTTTGCCAGGCCCCATTTCCTCTTGACCTGTGTTCCTCGTGCTGCTTGCCACATGAACTTCTAAGGATCACCTGTTTCTGCTGCTTAGGATGGCACCCTATTATATGGCACAGTAGAGTCCTCATATCGATGCCTTTGGGCCCTTTGGGCCCTTCAGAAAGCCTGTCCCCATGGTAGATGTGCTCCTTCCTTTCCTGCTTTTATCCAGAGAATACACTTCTCCTGCTGAAACTGAACAGACCTAGGTGGTCTCATGATGAAATCTTTGTTTAAGATCTTAAATGCTTTCATCAAGGTTATTCTGAATCACAAAACAGTTGATCTTTAGAACGGAAAAGAACCTTAGAGATCACATAGCAGTATTTGCTAAAGTTTTAGATTTTTCAAACCAGTAAAACTTCCAGAAAAGGACAGTTGGGCAGGAGAAGAGAAACTGACAGAGGATTGTATGCCTCTGCTGCTCCAGTAGTCTTGGGAACTCCTGGCAAGGTCAACCTTCTGGTTTTACAGATAAGAAAATTATTTCCCCAAGACTGCCAGGCAGTGGGGACAGATTGGGCTGTGCTGATTTCCACCCAGTAGAAGTCTTTTTCCTATTGGATTTCTAGTAAGTGTTTGTTTATTAAAAAAAAAAAATCTATGCTATTTTTAATAATTGGAAAGTTTTTGATTCAGTCTTAATCTTCACTCTCTTCCAGTAACTCTGAAGAAATATATGCATGAATGGCTCATCAGAAGGGGTCCCCAATATCAGAAAACAGCAGTAGTGTTACTTCAGAGTAACATTTTTCATTTTGCATCTTGAGAAATAAATATTGCACTTTTGTTCAATAGTAACCTGTATAAAATTTAAAATTCCGTTTCAGATTGATAGGTATGATTTGAAGATTGTTTTCAAAACTAAAAATGAACAAGTCATTTTTTCCCCAATTTTCCATGTCTAATCTATCCACAAGATCAGGGACTATACGATTCAAATGGCATCTCTTTCTAAGAGCAGAGCAATTTAAAAAAATTTTTCTTTCTTCCCTCAAATACGTGTTATCTAACTTCTTCTGTGGTCTCAAATGTTCTTGATCAGTTCTACCCACAGTATTGTTTCTGCCTTCCCTTATTCCTGCCTATTCTTTTCCTCTCTCCACTCACTCATGTTTCCTTAAAGTAGCATAGGAATTTGCTCTTTGGCACTGAACTGAATTCATCACCTTTAAATTGGCGTGTGAATCGATATCTGAACACATTCTATGACTTTATTTGAGTGCTCTCAACAACTATTTCTGCTTCACTCATTCTAAGGAATTTTAGAATTGGAGAACTTAATGTAGTTTTTATAAAATACAAAAAAAAAAGGGTACAATAAAAGTATGTGCCTCTCCTGACATAAGACTAAGAGATCAAAACTTCTGTGAAAGAATGATTTAAGCCCCAAATTCTCCTGTGTGCTCAAAAAGAACATTGACAAAATTGGCATTTATCACCAGAAGAAAAGATTATTCCAATTTTTTTTTTTTTTTGGTGGTAATACTCTGACCCTAAAACCATGCGTGCTAAATAGATAGCCTATTTCTGTTCCTTTTATCCACAGATTTCAAAGTACAAGTGAGAGGAAGGTGATATTTTCAGTCTTTTCTAGCTTAACATGGAGGGAGAACAGAAGCCCAAAGATTTCATTGACTTGCCCATTATTAGGCATAAAGGCAGAAGATGAAAGAGCCCTGTTGGTCTGATTCATTCTGGCCTTTTCTTGTAAAATGGCCAAATCAGCTTCTATGAGGGTAGAAATGATGAGATTCACCAAAGCTTCAGTGAGGGTGGACATGACTTTTATGGTGTTCATGAATGGCATTCTAAGGCCAGCAGTTGGTTCCATAATAACTTGAGACATTTCATGAGTAGGAAGTTCACTATCCTCGGAAGAATTACTTAGTAATTGAGCTCTTTACTTCATTTCCTATTGTTTGCTGAAGTTGAGATGACACAGAATTTCTATGTGATGGAATACAGGTGATGACCTGTATTTCCTGGAATGCTATTGAATATGAGTGTGTATGTTTTCCTTAGAGCAATAGGAACTGATGCTGTAGAAAACGGATGTTTCTTGTCAAGGTCAATAATGGAAAGTGAGTCATGCAGAGAAAATTCTTCTGTATGAAAGTCTTGGGATGTGTTCTTCACTATCATGAAGCCAGTGTATAGGTTTCTTAAGTGCAACAGGCATAATCCACATCTCTAGCACCAAGGGAAGCCTGCAGCATCTGTAAAATTCTCTGTGGCCCTGAAAAAGATTTTGGCAGTTTTTTGCCCAATTCTCTACCATTCTCCACTGAGATGGGGTGGCTGGCCATTGCTGGGTAAAACAGAGACTTCTTCTGAACAAAATTTCCATTTTCATAGAAAAATGTCAATATTTATGAACTGTCTCTGATGAAATCATTAGCAATTCTCTTCATCCACAGCATAAAAGTTTCTCCATATAGGTTTATTTAATTTCTTACTAACTCTGGAGCTCCTCAGCTATACAATTTTAGATAAAAATGAATTCAAATGCTATAAGTAAAACAGCTCCACTACAGTGTTAGTGACTATGATGACTGTGAAGAAATATTGGGGTTCATTAGAGGTATAACATCTCACTCCAAATTTTCTGGGTTTTTTCCAATTTTAGCTTCCTCAAATCTGAGTTTAACTCTCAGATTTGTACTCAGAGTTGTGGACCCAGTCGAGTGATATGACCTCTTCATCAGAACTCAGAACTTTAAGGGGCCAGAAGAATACCTTCACCTTCTTGTTACATGGCTTTGGCTCCTGGAGAGACTACAGGTCTGAAGGGGGAAGGTAGCCTGGCTGGGCACAGTGATGATATGGATATTAATACAGGAGATTCTGGGCAATAAAGAGAAGTCCTTGGAAAATAATGACTGCAGTGCATGGATGCAGGAACTTGGAGGGGAAAGGACAGTCATCTTTTTAATGAAGATCAGCTTACTGAAAGTGATTTTGGATGACTCTGCATCAAATTTGCCAAATGCAGCAAAATCCAAATTGCTTCTGAGAGGCAGGCAATTTCTCTGGTACTATTGATATTTTCTTCATCTTCAGAACTTTTATTTTAGTCCAAATCAGCTTATTCCTAGTAGAAAAAGAGCAGGGACACTTCTTTGTCTATTTTAGAGAAAATAAAATGAAGACAAGAAAGGTCTACTTAAGATATGGCAGCATGGGAAGAGCCAGAGCTGGCACGATTTTGTGGGGGTTCGGAGGATACATCTACCTGGGTGAAAGGAACCCTTCCTCTAAATAAGATAATCCATAAATGGTTGATGACAATATTATGGACTTCTATAATTTTTACCTAAGGGTCTCTTCCAGAAAAATAACATTTTAAATTCTTGTTCTTCACAAATTGTTCTCTTGTACCTAGATTACACATGCAATTCTTTGTCACCCAGGACCCCAGACTCCTGAGGATTTAGATTGTAGGACTCTTGGAAGTAGTGAGTCCTGATTACCAAATGGAGTTGAGCTGAAAGTACTTTACAAGTTCAGATTTTCTCCTTCTACTTTAATTGAAAAGAATACTAAGATGCTACTATCAGAGAAATAATATATTCTGGAAAGTGAGCGATAAGCCAGTAGACAAGGATCTGCGTTCCAGCTCTGCCACTCACTAGCTATGTCACCTGGATCAGAGTACTTAACTTCTCAGGGCTCAGGCTCTATTTTTGTAAAACAGGGAGAATGGTATCAGCTACTTCAGGAAGCTGATATCAATAATGAAAATAATCATAATAATAATACTTGATATTTATTGACCATATATAATACAAAACACTTTTTTAAAGTAGTATTTTATTTCCAAAATTTCACAAAGAATTCAAGTATCTAATTGTAACAACAGAAGGCACTGATATTCATTCGCATCTTTAAGATGATTTTCTGATACCTACCTCTACCACGACTGTAGTTCAAAACAGCTTTTTATAAAGTTTCAGCTGTTTCAGATATCAATTTTGATACAAGATTTGATGTGCTATTAAGTGGCTAGGTATTGAAATCCTACTTCCTTTTCTTTTTCTTTCATAGAAGGAAAATAGAGACTGTGCCTATCAAAAATCAGTTTCTCTAGGAAGTTGAGAGTTTAGGGCAGTTGTCTCACACTAAGTTTTTAATACGATCAGCTCATTGAACATTCACAATATCTCATTGAGTTGGGTGCTATTATCTTCATTTTATATGGTTGAGGAAACAGCCTTTTCATGGTCGTGTTTAAACCAAAATTGCAACACAAGCCCTCTGACTTCAGGGACATGCTGTGAACTACACATACAGTGTGAATTAATTGATATAATAAATATAACATGCTTAGCATGGTGGCTGACATACAAAAAGTGTTTTGATACAATTAAGTTAAAATAGTATTGATAAGAATATTACTATTTTAAAGACAATATTAAGGTGTGTTAAATTCTTACAGTGAAAGATGCCACTTTATTAATTATTTGAGGGAAGAAACTGAGATTCACTTATTTTTGTAGCCTCAGATTCAAATACAGCATGCCTGGCCTGCAATATCTGTTCTACGAATATCTATGAATAGTGCTCTATAAATACCAGTTGATGAAATGGAAAATTAATTTTGATTCCACTTGGAATCTGAGAAAATCTAACTGAAGCTACTTTCAACTGATCTAGATGTCCTCTTTAGTTTTTCATATTCCTTATTATTGGTCTCATAAACCTGTTATTTTAAGGCAATACAGGACACAAAAAAATTTGTGTTGTATTTTTGTCTTTATCAGATAGTATTTACCAAGAAATAATCTCCTTCCTAAATTGTACCAAAGACACGTACAGAAAATTAAGGGCTGCTCTCTCCTTAACCAAGTCAAAGCAAGATGCTGTAAAGTGTGAAGAAAGCTGTTAGGTACTTGGTTTGGAAGGAAATAAAAGGTTATAAAATTCATTTCTAGTTATATATATTTTTAAACTTCTAACCCAATAGCAATAAAACTGTTTTGTTCATACTTTAATTTTATTTTAATTAAATTAACTTAAAATTCTAACTCGATATCGATAATTAAAAAATAATAATAATTTCCTTATAATATTTTGGTTTATGATACTGCCTTTTAGGAAAGTTCATTCTTATATATCATTCATAAAATTACTTAATTTTAGGGAGTTCACGAAAACCTCTATTAAAAATGAGAAAACTTGGGTGCAAGTTTTCATGTCTTGCTCAAAACCACACAATGGATAAATGGTAGAACCATTTCAGAAATATATCCAGGCATCTGAAAAGAAATCTGGTCTTGGAATGATGACATCGAAGAAGACAAAAGAACAGACAAGCTTCAACAGAGTTCAAATATTCAGAGCTAAATGCTATTACGTGATCACACACATCTGAGTGCCCTTTTAATTTTTAACCATTTTTTTCCTCAAGGACAAATTTTCTTGGGATTGTTCCTATTTTTTAAATTAAAAAAGAAAGAAAGGAAAAGATGGACAGAACGAGAAGAAAGAAGATAGAAGTTAATTACAATCATGCTACTTAACATAATTGATAATTTTAAGCAAAACAACAAAATATTTCTAGAGAATGACTATCATTATGTTTAATAAAACATAGATATTTGGAAACAAATGTTGAGGCAAATGATTGCTGCTTAAATCATGAATATATTCCAATCAATGTTTCACATTTAACTGTCCAGGTTTCAACTGGAGGTAAGCCATGGTGACCTAGAGTGAATGAGTGCAAACTTGTGCTCATCCAACCTTCTCTGTGGCTGTTTTTAAAGCTGAGGTAATAAGCACCTTGGCCCCACAAGGATCTCATTGCTATACACCAAAGCACTGTCTCTGGAACTATCAGTGTTGGTGACAGAGAGCAGGTCTCATAAAGAGGAACTCATGAGCAGTAATTACCTTGGCATGTAAAGGACTCTCTCAGCCACCACAAAACCCACCCTGAAGAAGAGATTGCTGGCTGGAATGAACGGGAAAACCAGGAACAACAAGCCCACTAAAACTTCCTTGTGCTCCAGTCTCTGAAACACACAATAATGAAGGACAAATTAGTTTTGGTTTAATTCTACTTCAGTCAGCATTTAACCATCTCTTTCATTTTCAAGTTCTCATGGAAAGAATAAATAAATTAGATCAATAATCAGTGAGTTGAATTTATTAGAGAAAGCCCTCAGGCTAAAACCTCTGGCATGTCAAAATATTCACAAGTACCCAATACACATTCGCCACCCGGAAGCATCTGATATTCACATAATATGATCAGTGTCCATTACTCCTTGTTATGGGCTACTTGGTTCTAGCTCTGCTTCTTGGTCCTGGTACCTTTCAGAATCCCCGTCACCCTAGGTGACTCATTTCCAGGGAGCAAAGCAACAGACAGACTCAAGCTCACTAAGGCATCATGGAAAATTAAATGTCGTCCCCAAAATAGAATATATGAAACACACACACCACCACCAAGAGAAGCAGGGCCTAGAATAAAAAAAATTAAATGCCAATGGTAAAATTTGGGGCACCAAGCTATGGAGTTTTTAGGCATTTAAAGTTAAGCCAAGTAAGCAACTATTTATCCCATGACATTTTTTGGAATCAAAATTCATTATAATAGTAACTCTTTAAATTGACAAAGCATTTTTCTGTAATATTGTACATATTAATTAAATATTTTTCTGTCACTTTTATTTCATAGAAAAAAATTCTGTTTATTACTAATAACATGGTATAATGGACACTGTAAAGACTAGTTTGTATTTCCATGAGTGTATATGATATGAAGAAGAGAGGCCTATTTAAAACAAACCCTAATATATTGGGTGGTATTTTTTCTTTAAAAAACTATTTTTTTAAAAGCCAAGAACTTTCCATATCACAGTTTTAAAAGTTTCTTATGAACATTTTAGATAGTCTATTACTTTTAATAATTGTAAAAGACTAAATAAAAGGATTTCAAAAATATAAATAAGACACCCTAATATGAACTACTAATACTTTGAGTTTACAAAGTAAAAGATTTTAAACATCTTGAGATATTTGTTGCCTGGATTTTATTAAAATCTTTATTTATTTTTTGACTACAACATATAGAGTAATAAAATTTCTGAGAGGAACTCAATATGAATAAATGCAATTTGGACAACTTCCTTTAAGTAGTTAATGGTCTGTAAGTAATGACCTAAATTTTTACCTAAAGCAACCATACTCTTTAGAATTAAAAGATGAAAGAAAAAGAGAAAAAAGTTTGTATAATAAACCTTCAACTCTAATGTATGCAATAATGTTACATTTCTATGATCCTGTAAAGCTGAGAAAAAATAGGTGAGAAAAGTAGTGAGTTCATTATATTTAAAGGCTGCACGCTATCTTTGTAATTTAGATTATACTGTGAGTTTACAAAGTACATTTCAGTTCAAGAACTTAAAGTTTACATAATTAAGAAAGAGCAAACACCTTCATAAGAAACTTATGACATCAAGAGCAAGCATTTCTTGTTAAAATTAAAAATAAATCTCAGAGAATGAGTGTCTTGTTTAGTGTTCCTCATGAACTCAATGCTTACTATTCAATATGAGGTTTATGTTTAATTCTTATAGGTGCACTTTCATTTTTTGAAGGTAGTTGAATACTTCTTTCAACTTTTCAAAGTTTAAATACTTTTTAAAAAAAAACCCTCATCTGTCTTCTCTTAGAAATTTCTAAAGAAAATTTAATTCTTCTTATATGTTAATCCTACAAAATTAAAAGAAACAGAACACCAACTGGGCCATTCTCCACATCCCTAGCTAGTATTTTATCTACCAAGCCACTTCCCTGTCCCTCATCTCAGTTATTAGAGAAGAGCCCTCATTAGGGATCTGGATAAGGCATTGCCTTCACACTCCCAATATCACCACTTCCCATCTGAAAAAGCCATCTTCCTTACTGTGGTGAGCATATGTTTAAGTCCTTTACTCAGTAGAACTGCTGAGTGCTTCATCTGCCACTAGCTTGGGAGAAGGCAGGCATCAGGTGACAGCAGACACCCAGTTCTGTGCCTGCCCCCCTCCTCATTCCACTGAGTCCCTGAAGTGGGGCAGGATCCCCATTGTGCTCACCACTTCCAGGCCCCAAGAACAGTGTTTTTATTTCCTTCATGGGATCATCCTAGTTGTGATGACATATTTATCTGTTTATTTACTGTCTTAATTGTCTCCACTAAGACTGAAAACTCCATTAGGGCAGGGAGCTGGCCAGTTGTTTTCACTGGTTCATTCATGGTTTATGCTTAGCTCAGTGCCTCCTGGCACTTAGTGGATGCTCAGAAACATTAGTAGAATAAATCAATAAGTGAAACAATGTGCCAGGCGAGAAAGAAAATTGGGTGTGAGAAGGGAAAGAAGGTAGAGAGGATTTTCTGATAGAGGTGACAATATGAGTTTGAAAAATAGGTGAATGCTTGCAAGGCAAATTTTATGGTGGTTGTGATGGGAGGTAGTCACTGCTAGGCAAATTCCAGAATGTACAAAGCAGGGTAAAACTGTACATGTAAGTGGATGACAAATCATGAAGGTTTTGTATGCCCCGTGTGGAGCTGACCTTCACCCAGAGGCAACAGGGAGCTACATGTAATAGAAAGAAAAGCAAGTTGGTGTCCAGGAGTTGATGTCTAGATTCAAGTCGTGGCCCTGCTGCCAACACACTATTAGTCACCTTGAGGAGCATGTAATTAGCTCTCTCATGCCCAAACCATAAAATGAGACAAGTGAGACTCACAGCTCAGAGAGCTGGATCATCACGAAAATTTCTTGATCAACAAAAGTCCACGAAAGTATTGGAGTTGTGAGTTGTAAGCTCAGAGGCTACCACTCCTTAGTGTTCCCTTTTGTGTTTTCTTTGTTTTTAAAATATCCTATTGAAAACTGGCACTGCACTTGAACTCAATGAAGTTTTACTATTTTTTTTGAGAAAAATAATATTCATGAAAAAATTCTTTATTCTCAAATTAAATGGATGATTATATCCTTTTTCTTCCCTTCTCCCCATTCAGTCAAGCGAGATAGAAAATATTCTAAAACATATTTCTTTAAACTGTCAGTTGATGAGCCAAGCAGAAAGTTTGGAAAAAAAATATGTCATGGATGTGGCTGGATTTCCTAGAATGAGAAAGACTAGGAGGGAATCCAAGTTTGCATCATGTGGATCAGATATGTGACAAAATTGCTTAACTAATTTATAGTTTATTTCAGCCTAATAGAGTCAGATGAAATGCAAACAAAATATGAGTGAGGGACAAAAAGAAAATTTGTGACATTTTCCAAAGTATACGAAGTGCATTTATTCTAGGAAAAGAAGCAAATAGAAATTTACTTATTCCAAATTACACTATGGGGTGAAAAGACATGAGAATTAAAAGAGCTAATAATATAGCCATTAATAATACATGTTATTTATCTGATTAACTGTGTAACTTCAGACAAATTAATGTAATTCTCGGAGCTTTAATTTGATAATCAG
The DNA here is from genome assembly GCA_003508835.1 of Eonycteris spelaea. NCBI lineage: Eukaryota > Metazoa > Chordata > Mammalia > Chiroptera > Pteropodidae > Eonycteris > Eonycteris spelaea. The sequence continues at coordinate 14,433,329 of PUFA01000028.1, read as the reverse complement.
TTAAACAAAAGAAAGAACACTGATAGCTATTGCATTTGTAAAAAAAATATGTGAGAATCACCATAATAATGTTAGTTTTGATTTTGTTTCTCACTTAGGGGATTCAAAGAAATAGCTCCCTAGGTTAGAAGGGGTAAAAATCTCTTAACACTCCTCTTAAAGTTCCCAGAGAGCTCTCAGCTGCTATCAGCACAGCAATGTATCTGATAAGTAGCTAAAGTTTTTCTCAGAACCATTAATTACCTCCAAGGAAATCTAGCTCCAGAATTCAAGTCTAGCCTAGTAGCTATGGTTTATCTCCTTTCCTTATAACTCCATTTCACTTTGCACTGGTCACAGATGAGGACACATACACACAACACACACACACACACACACACACACACACACACACAGAGACTTTGATATATACACCTGTACTGTGGCTAGCAGCAGCATGTGGGTGAGTGGTCATGAGAAGAGGATTCCACCCTGTCCCACTTAGCACAGACAACAACCACTGCAGCAGTTCCCTTCCAGAGAGCCAGGGAAGAGACCTAATTATAGTAATTATCATCATTATTACTATTATCATATTCTCCCTTACCTCTAAACAGGTTTCAGATAAAGTGTACAGTGCATTTAGAGTGTAAACACGTTCTCATAGTTCTACGTACAGCGCAGTTCAATCCTAAAATATATTTGGCAGCTCTAGGCCCTAGCTGTCTGCATCCTATTTATCAATCCAGGGAAGCTGATGACAGCAAAGCTCTTCAGCCCTGGGAGTAAGGCATTTGCCAAGCTGACAACTGGCATGGCTGCAGTCTTATTAGGCTTCCTTTTGAATCTGTTTATAGATCTACTTCCTCCGTTAGACTATGCATTCCTCGACAGGAATCACCATTGAGCTGGGCAGTGAGCTAGGTTTATCCTCTGGCTTTGTGACTCCCAAATTTTAACCCTGCAATCTGTGTAAGTTTAAATAGATTCTAATTTAATCTTCACAACAACTCTGGGGAAGATTTATTCCTGTTGCAAACTCTCAAATGTCTTAGACCTTTGGGTCTTTCACAAATAGCTATAATTACAATCAGCACAAATGCCAGAAGGTTATTGTATTATTTCCATTAGAAATATTCTTCGAGGCTGTACAGGTCTGTAGGTCTACTTCCTGCAAAACTTGAGGGCCTGGGCTCTTGCTGCGCTGCTTTTGTACATTTTAAGAATTTTTCTGTGGTCCAACACCCCTATTGATGTCCACAGGAAATACATCAGCGAGTCTCCATTTGAGCAAATCAGAGGCTCAGGTTTATTTAAAATATCCTGAACTTTGAGACTGCAAAGGCCTTAGATACTCTCAAGGCTGATGATAATATAGAATTCATCAAATGGGTGGAGAACTAGTCTTAAAACACTAACTCGGAAGCCAAACAGGATGCTTTCAATATCAGAAAGTGAAGTACCAAACTGGAGAAAGAAGGACAGAATGAGTTGGGTTGTTTGGGGCAATAGGATTCTGTCTGAGCTTTGCATAAATGTTCCTTGAACTTATTCCCTCTGGGCTGCTCTGTTGTCTACCTGATCTTTACTGTTGTCTGTGTTTTTCTTCAAATTTTACATCTCCCACCTCTTCTACCCCTGTCTGGTGCTGGTTCAGTTTGCCTATCTACAGGCATAGTTCCTATCTGGGGCTCTTCTCCATGATTATAGCTCTCACCTGGTACTGGTGACAGGCCATCTGTTAGGTGTCATTTGCATGTTGGCTCCACTAACCCTACCCATGACACTGAACATGGTCTCTTCATACACTTTTCAATCATCCCATTGGCTGTGCCATGTGTTTCCTTCCAGGACACTGACTGATAGTTTAGCTCAGAGTGAGAGCATGGGGATGGAAGCAGAGAATTGAATTCCAAAGAAGGGACAGAACTTGGGCCCTTGTGAGCTGACAGGCGCTGGCTCCAGCCCACTCTTGACTGGATTCTATCCTTACATTGTTGTATGTCCATTCTATTTCAGCCCTTGGATGACCCACCCTTTCTAAGGTCATTGTGATTACAGAAAAATTTTAATGTTGTATAAAAACATTAAAGACAAATACCAATGTGAGAGAGATTTTTAACTGGTAAATGAGATTGAGACCAATCTCTTGAGAGTTGGAGAAGAGGAAGTCTTGAACTTGTATTTCTATTGTGATATGAAATGCAACAGATTATTTCTTATGACTCAAATAAGATCTATATCTGAACTCCATAAAAGCAATGCAGAGGGCAAGAGGACTTTTGGGGCTGTCTTAAGAGTAGAGAGAATAAGGAAAATTGGAAGCTGATTCTCAGAGCTTCAGTCACAGCTGCCAAATTCCTTGATGATTATATATTTAACTGGAGTCCCAAGTTAGTTTCACTGGTCACAATGCCACACTGCAAGAGGTTTAAGGACAGTCCTTCCATGACATGAACACAATTTACATCTCAAATATAAGCATGGAAAGGTACTGCTTGCATTTTTTTTCTCCCTAGTCTGAAAGCAACAAGACAAGTTGAACTGGGACAGAAAATGGCTTAGGTTCAAAGTCTCAACAGCACAGCTGCCAACCCACACTTTGCTTGGCTCAAGCTGGTGATATCATTTCCTCACTTTCATGCGCTCTAAAATTTAGTCACAAATGCATGGGGAGAAAAAAATGTAAAAGAGGAAATGAATGAAGAAATTATACCCCCTCAGAGACAAAAGTAGATTGTACACTCTGTCTTCTCTGAGCCAATCTAAACACAGCTCTTTTCCATGCCAAACTTTCTTTACCAAGAAACACTGCCAGATGAGCTAATGAACAGATAGCCGAAGGCAGATTAAAATCAGAGCATTCATAAACTGACATTTTCAATTTCAGGTCTTTGGTTCTGGACTTCATTTTTTGCACAAAAATTTTTGTTTGGTTTGTTTTTAATCACCAGTCTGAATCTTCGTGCCAACACTGGTTACTGAGATTGGAACCTCTCATCTCACAAGAGCACACAATTGTATTTCAGGGTTAAATTGGGTGGAAGAGCGAAGCTCCCAGATTGCTTTTCTCTAATTGAGACTAGACTAATTCCTAATGTTATTTGGAAATGTATGTTACATTCTGCATAGGTGTGTTTTAAATGTTTAAAGAAAAATCAAAGGAAAATTTTTTAAAAGGCTCTTTAGAAGTGACATGATTGGAGAATATCAATCTAGTGCAAAAACACCATTCACTTAATTAATTGAGCACTAGTAAGGAGTTACAAAAATTAAGTAAATTAGAAAAATCTTGCCAAAGAAACATTTTTCTTGAAACTATTACAGGAATCTCTGGAGACATGAGAGAAGTCAGAGAAATGAACTTTTTCATCTCTATCAGTGGTTCTGAACAAAAACGGAAAAGGCACCAGAAAGTTACGTATCAATAAAAAGAGTGAGAAAGACCAGAGAGATGGAAGGAAGGGGCAAGATAAGATCTATTCTGAAGTCATGTTGAATTTTGAAATGATTTTATGTGTTACGGAAGGGAGACATGTGGAGGGGCCAATAAAAGCCACCTGGTAAGTGGCAAATGGTAGAGGATGTAGAAAAAAACAAATAGCTGCTACATTCATACCATATGCCAGACACTTTACTTAAACTGTCCCACTGGAATTTCATGATGATATTAGGATGAAGGTAATTACCCCCAATTTTATAGATGAGGAAATTGAGTCTCAGAGAGCTTAAGACACTTATCTAAGTGGATCCAATTAGTGAGAAAAAAGGATTTCGAACTGAGGTCTGGTTCACTGCAAGCCCGTCCTTTTTCCATAGCCTAAACAGTTTTGGACTCTAAAGCGAAAGTCAAGTGTGTGTCGGGGGAGATGGGCAGGTTTCAGCCCTTTGCTGCCTTCTGGTTTTGTCGCAGAAACACACTGACAACAGATATGACCCAGTAATTCGGAGGTTGCCAAGCAAGGTATTGCTGTGATAATCTAGAAAATCTCACCAAGGCCTGTGACAGAGGGCACCACTGATTTACTTTGCCAGATAAATTCAGACACAAGTATTCTACAGTATATAGGGATCAGCAGGATATGTGGCACAGAATGTGCTCCTTGTCAAGTATTCTGTCTTTATGAGTGGTTTCAGATGGTCCAAATGCAATCTGACAGCTAGCTTCTTAAAGAATGGATATATCTATAGCCATCAGCCACAACAGGATAAAGGTAATTTATTTGACTGATCTTGGTTATTGAATTATAAGTCAAGTTATTTGAGAAGCCTTGAGAAAAAGATAATGATTATTTTTGATATACAAAATTAAATACTGTGATGAAACTGCCCTTCTTAGTAAGGAAAATAAGAGAACATTCACATTCTAGTGACCACAGAGGCATAATGAATGAGCTAAATGGACAGCTAAATGGGACAGAGGCCTTCTAAATTTTAATCTACATGTGCTCTGTAACTTGTTATTGCTGTAAGCTTCCATTTCTAATATCAACTATTTATCTATGAACTGTTTATGTATAAATCTTCCAGAAATGTGATACTATGATATAAGTATTTAATTTTGAAATATATCTGTTACACACACACACACACACACACACACACACACACACACACACACAGAATTCACTCAGGAGGGTAGATGTGGAAAATCAAAATAATGGTGTTGCTCTAAGAGGTATGTGTTCATACGTGTTGATATCAAAGCTAGCTGGGTGGACTCAGGAGAAAGGAGGAACTGGGAGAAGCTACCAGGAACCCCATTAAACACTTCTAGATCCAGGGGAAGTCTTTCCAGAGGAGGGTCAGTGGTAGACAGGGTGCTTATGAGAACCAAGGAGAGAAAATGTCAGTAGAAGCTTAGTCTTATGCCTATCTAGAGCAGAAGGTGGCAGAGGGAGGGAAGTGTGAGGCTCAAGTCTTGGATCATGCTCATCTCATCCAGTTCCGGCTGGCAAAATGGAGGTGACACAAGTAATGCCAAAGAATTCTAGGTCAAGAACTATAACTTAACAAGTTGACCCAGTGTGGGAGGGAAGCAGCAACAATTAACCACTTTTTCCCCTCTGTAAGAATTAAATTAAAAACCAGGATAGGTTTAACCATGCCAGTGAAGTCATGAGTGAATTGAACTTTGATGAAGAGGAAAGGAGGCAGAGGAAAGTTAGATGCATTTTCATACATAGTTTTGTTCCTATGCGAATATACATACCTGGCAGAAGTCTTCTACCTATGACTATTGTTCAAATATTTTTGTTAAGGAGATGTCTCTCCATCAAAACTTTCCAAAGTAGGACACTATAGAGTTATTTTTGTTGTTGTTGTTGTTAAGAGACAAGACCTTTTACTTTTTTACACAATGAGTCACACTCACTAAAAAATATGATTTATCTACCCACTTGGGATTGTCACACAGAAGATAGACCCTTCTCTTTGTAATCTAAAATGAATAAAAAAAAAAACCATAAAAATCCCAGTTCCACACAGTAAAGATCCAAATATTTTAGAACAGCATTTCTTAAAGACTATAATTCACTATACTTCATCAAACAACTTACAGAGTAATGTTTGGCTTACTTTAAGGTTATAATATATAAAAGTAATAAAGAACTTAATAAGTTTCTCTCTTAAGTGAGATTTACTGTATACTTGAGCTTCTGGAGGAACTACTATTAATAGTGGATTTGATTCCTGTTATCTGTTAATGCACCCATCCAAAATCAAAGTATCTTCTATAATCGAAATATATTGCATCTCATTGGATAAGACCCACTTTCTTACTTCTGAAACACATAGTGTTAAAAGTTGGGAGGATCATTTTGTTTCACCAGAAGTTGTTTAAAAGTTCTTTTTCCAAATAACTGACTTAATTAAATAATGTTCTTCCTTCACCTTTGACTGTATATTCAAACAGCCTATTACACAACTTAAAAGGGCAAATTTAATGAACTAATGAACATAGCAAAGGATGAATATAAAGGCTCTATGTTTTAAAATAGTATCAAATCCTTGTAATTTTTGAGTTCAGACATTTAAATGCCTGTTATCATTGTTTTATGAGGACTGTTTTCCACCAAATAGTAACAATGCAAACCTCTAAAGTGTATTTAAGAGAGAAGCAGCTTAATATGATATGTATGAGGTGTGACATAAAGATAAAAGCAAGAATTTGACCACATAATCCCTAATTGGGAATCATTTTCCCTTGGAAAATTCTTACAAGGTAATAGGAAAAAACTGTTTTAGAGAGAAAAAACAAAGGATGAAAGTGTTTCTCCAACAAGTTTTGGCACTGAATTATTCCCAAGTGAAGACATTGTCATAGCGACCACCTAAATCTGTAATAGGCGGAAAACTAGAGTTCACCAGCCAGTCACCTAAATCAAAGGGACTGCGGTCCCCTGAAATGGAGAGAATGTTCAAAGCAATGTCAGGGAGGCTGCCATTAATAAACGTTCTTCCCAATTAATCACTTTCTAATACCAAATGCCAGAGCCCTGGGTCACAAACTGCCTAAGCCAGCTTGGCCATTTAAAGTTGCCAGGTTCTTCTGTAAATGCTGATGACCTCTGATGATTAGAGTCAGATGGGCTACAAAAATTAAAGGAATTTTTAATGGAATTTTGCCTAACGCACAATCATTTACTAGCAAACAGTCACACACTGGCTAATCATGAGGCTTGAGGGAGTCCCTACTCTGTCCTCCAGCTTTCCTACAGGAAATTTCCACGAAAGGAACTACATTCTGAGGTAAGAACAACTCACTTTCTACTCAGGTAACACAGAGTACTCTGCCAAGAGTCTTCTTTTTAAATCAACAGTTAAGCAGATGAAGATTTCAGTTTTTAATTTTGCCCAGTCACAAGGCAAACTACATGTGGAGAGAGATGTGCAATGTCACTTTAGTCTTACTTTGGAAACTGTCACTTCATATACCTGTGAATCAGCTATTCTAGGTGATATTTGCTTCCTCAAACTACAAGGTTTTATGGGTGACCATGTAGCGTCCTTATCCCATCATGAGTCTTAGCAGTCATGGTCATTGTATGAAACACCCACATATGCATTTCTAGTTATTTCTAATCAGCTTCAACACAATGGAAAACATGATTCCATGAATCTGTTTCAAGGTCTTACCTTTCACTTGCTATTGACTGGTTGGAAACGCTAACTCTAAAATAAATGGTTTAAAAGGCATTCTTTTTCAGGGAGTATTGCTAAAGGGATGATAATAAAAAATGCTTTTGTTCATGCTATGTTGGTGGCCATGTTTCTGAAGGACGAATAACATAGCAAGGATAAACTACAAAGTTCTTATCTACCCACCTCCATATATCTCCATCAATATCTTCCAAAGCATGTTACGAAAACACTAGTCCTGCAAGAAGCCCCCAAAAAGGATTTCAAATTCAAATACATCTGAGAAATGCCATTTACTATACAACCCATTTGGAAACTCACAATTTAGAATTCCAAAATCTTCCAGTAAAAAAAGAAAGTTTAATTTTTTAAAACCTAGTGTTTCTGAAATGCACTCTTTAATTAGAGTGACCTTACCTAATGACCCGTGTGATGCTAGAACATGTTTTGAGAAGTGCTGGTATAAACTGCTCAAGCAGAACAAAGTTAAAGTTTCTACCTTAGGAGTTTCTATAACCTGTCCCCCCAAAATCATCTCTCTGTATAGAAACAGAAAATTTTCCCTGTGCCTCAGCTACAACCTTCTGCTACAGTTGAAACACATTTTCTGTTGTTCATCCTTGGTAGATGTAGACTAGCTGGCTGCCATTTTCCACATAAAAATCACTATAGATTTAAAGAACTTTATTAAGCCATCCAACGCCATCGTCTTGGCTCTGGAGAAGATAAGTGCTGAGAGCAGGAAGGTTTCTTGGCAGATCAGAGGCATGTTTAGATCATATCTGAGTTTAGAAGGCTAGTTCTCCCAAAGGTGGGGGGTGGGGAGAATAGAATGGAAGTGGAGAAAACCAAGCTCTTCCTGGCAGCTACTGGGTTTTATTCATGTTCATTTTCCATAGTCAGTATATAGTTTGGAAGCCGTGAGTCGTCAATAAATTAAATATCTGATAGTCTATCTTACTGTTTTCCATTAGGCTTTTCCTCTCCAAGTATACCATTCTATACTTACTATTCCCTCTAAGTACTTTGGTGACTTTTAAGACCAGTTTCCATTTCCATTACACAGCTATATACGTGGTTATTAACTGTGACTGGTCATGCTATTCAGTCCCCTATTGCCTGTTGAGAGACATAGAAAGTATAGGAGCATCAAGGGTGCTGTGAGACATTGCCCCCAATTCATTTGCCTTGACAAAGCGCTCCTGAAAACTTTCCCATCCTCAGCAGTGGTTCTTTTGGTAAAACATGATCACAGATTATTCACTCATTCAACAAATACATATTGTTGCCATCTCTTTATAGTCTCTTTGGGCATCATGCTTATAGGAGATCTCTAAGGAAGATCTCTAGCAATCAATAACTTCTGTCTCTTTGTATTTTCCAGGCAGTATTCTAGGTTCTTTGGAACACATCATTTAGCAAAACATTCACACAAATCTCTGCTCTTCAAGGGGGGTGGGGGAGAGAGGGAGAGAGAGGGAGGGAGGGAGGGAGAGAGAGAGAGAGAGAGAGAGAGAGAGAGAGAGAGAGAGAACATGCAACACCTAGTAAGGGGGTATCTGCCACATAAGATAGGCAAGAAGTGGGTTGCAATTCTAAACATGGTGATAAGGGTAGGCCTCGTTGAGAAGGTAGTAATTAAGCAAAGACTTGCAGGAGATGAAAGAGTCAGACACAGAACTCATTTTGCAGTAGGAAATGAGCTCAGGAAGCAACAAGACAGGTAATGGGGTGGGGGTGGGGTTGCAGAACACGTAGAACTTTCTAGCCATTATAAAGGTTATGATATTTACTTTGAGAGAAATAAGGAGCCACTGGAAGATTTTAAGCACAATAGGGACAAACCCTGACTTAACATTTTAAAAGACTCCTTCTGGTGACCATGTTGAGAATAGAATGGACTACTAGCACAAAGGCAGAAGCAGAGAGACCAGGTAGGCAGCTACAGCAATGATCCAGGTGAGAAATGGTGATGGCCTGGACCAGGAGGATAACAATGAAGTTGGAGAGAAGTTGTCAGTTCTATATTTATTTAAAAAGTATAGTTGACAGGCTCATTGATGGATTTGATAAGAATGAAAAGAGAGACAAAGAAGACACAAAGAAATCTCAAGAATTTTGGTTTGGGTAACTAGTAGAATGCACTGGGGTGAAAAAAACAATGTCAGCGAACAATGAATGTGTACATTCAGGAGTTAAATTTTGGGACACTGAATCCGTGTGGAAATTTATTTATGTAGCACTTTCCTTCCTAAACAATCCCAGGTACCATATCTATTGTTTTATTTATTCTTATTATGTTTCAGGTCAGCAAAAAGTTTGAAGACCTTATTATCAGCATATTGATGTGTAATAATGTAGATATAGAAATATTAAAGCTCATATTACATACAAACTTGCTTTCTTTCTAATACTCTATGTTGCCTATTTAGCTAAAGCGTGTATAAAAATAAGGAATTTTAGAGCTTTTTATGGGGAGGTTGATTTTCTCCAGGTTATATTTATCACACTTGCTATCAATTTATAGGCTCATTGGGCATTGTACTCATAGCGAACCACCTAAGAATTTGGCAATCAATCACTTCAGTCTCCTTTGTATTTTCCAATATAATAGGTAATTTCCAATGGACTTGTTTTAGCTGCTTTTATATCTGAGAGTCCTAATTATATATTTCTTTGTTTCCTTAAAACAAGATAGAAAAAGGTATGCTCCTTTAAACAGAAATTTTATGTTTAGAATGAAAATAATAAGGACAGAATGGCTCCAAGAGTTACAAAAATGGTCTTTTGACCTTTTTAAGAGTTTAAAAACAATCAGAAGCATTGTAAGGCTAAATGGTAATCAGTCGCTTTTATAAGAATACAATCATAAAGTTAAAAGATATAAAAAGTTAAAAATTAAGATTATCACTCAAAAGGTAGCAATTACTTTGAGTAAGAGCAAGTAATAATATTGACTATGAAATCTTGCTGAGAATCATAAAGGATATAATCAAGAAATAAAGCTGTTAACTGATGTTCGAAACCCCTTTTTTTCCATTATGCAACTAATTCTTCCATTAATAAATTCAGTGAGTCTTCCAAGTAAGGTATAAACACCAGAGGGGTAGGTAAATCATTTTCTTATTAAAAAATGTGACTTGCGAAAGTGTAATTGCCCTGTGAAGGCAAAGAATAAAACAAGCTATTTAATGATATGGAAAACTCCTGCCAGGCCTAGACCAAAAGCCAAGCAGAGCACCCCAGGCACAACTGAATTATACATTACACAGAAATGAGGAAGAAGGGTTTGTATAAGGTTCAGATCCAGCACGACGAGAAAGACTTCACAGGTGAATGCGTATAATGGACAAAAAATGAATGTCTTGGGAGGACTCCGCTTAAGGGCCTCTGATTTTCAGGTGCATTCCTAGTGTCTATTTTGTACAAATACTCAACACTGAGTGGAATGGAAAAATCCAGCAATGATAGCATATTTAAAAAACAATGACAGAAAAAGTGATTACTTTCTTATATCTTGCCTATTTTTGCTACACTTTTAAATAACTTTAAATATGTTTATACTATGTTTATAGTTTGGAGTTTTAGGTGATAACTCCAATGTTCATTGTAAAATAGTTAGTAATAGTGCCACTATTTTTTTTCTCTTGATAAACATTCTTTTCATTTTTTTAACTAACAGGGTAGTTTTGTAGGATTCTCTTCCTCTGTTAAACTTGAATGTACCTATTTCCAAATTCCAAAATATGCTAAAATCAAAAACTTGAAATATGTTACTACCATTAGCTCTTAGGTCAAGAATTTAACTTCCGTTACTTAGGATGAGGTATAAAAGAAGGTTAGGGAAGCAAGATTAATCTTGAGTAGCATTACAAATATTTTTTGATCATGTAAAGCATGATTGTAAATTGAAGTATATAGGATCAAAAAAAGCAGTCAACTGGTTATGTTTTTCTAAGCGGAAACAGGAGCCCTTATTGTGCTCCTGACATTATGCTGTGACAATTTCATGATGATGGTGATGACGACGATGATGATAATAACAAAAGACTGTAAAGATAACTGACAAGTACTCAGTGCTTCCCACGTGCCAGTCACTGTGCCAAGTGTCTTAGGTGGCTTGCTCTGGTTCAACCTCCCAGTGACTCTAACACTATGAGCAGAAACAGGCTGAATAAGGTGAGCTCGCAGCTGGTCAATGGCAGAGCCTGGCCTCAGACTTTGCTCAGTGCCAATCATTACACTCCACAGCCTCCCCTCCTCTTAGCCTCAGGACGCTTGATCTGAAACTTTGGGCAGCGCTTTTCCATGTGCACACCTGGGCTGCCGCTAACATGGAGGGGTCTGGCTCCTACTTGAGATTGGTCATGAATTTAAAATAGATGACCAAGTGAAATTAGGGTGACAGAACGTTAAGTCACAGTTTATATCACATATTGCCAAGCAATGACATAAAAGTATGTGGGAAAAGTAGTCACAATGGATCTGTAAATCTGTTCCATTTTAGAGTAGCGTGCAAAGCCAACTTCTCTATTTTCCAAAACTGTGTCTGATGAAGTGGTAAGCTCATTTTAAAACTCTCATTGGAAAAATCATATAAATAAAAACCTCAGTTTTAGAGCATAGTCTAAGGTTAAAGTTGCCTACAGCTACTGACTAGAAAACTATGACCCAAGCAACAGGATGTTATCAGCGTAAGTAAAAAGATGACAAGTAGAGAAGCCAGCTGAGCACAGTGAGGAGGCTGGGTCAACTGGTCTTGCCAATTTGACACAGAGAGGCATCCCAGAGAATGGCTACTAGAGCTTGTGGCCATGGACAGATGAACGATGGCATCTGTCTATCAGTGATTGCAATAGTCCCAAAGCAGGACAAACTGGGTGGGTTGTAATGGGGCTAGAAAAATGGGACCTACATTAGTGTGGAGGATTTTTATGAATTGAGGATAGAAAAAAGGATTGAGTAAATGGAGTTTGCAAAGAATAAGAACTGAAAAGTGAAAAGTAGGCCAGAAATTTTTTTAAAAAAAATCAACATTGGCAAATAGCCATTCATCGTTAAAGACAATCTTCATTCCTCAAGTTCAGTTTTATGTTACAATGTAGTATATTAAAAACACGCTTATTTTATCAGGTTTTATAATGGCTATTTTGGAATTTAAAAGAGTTATTCCACAGTAATCTGTGTGCCACATAATAATTTAACCTACTATTTTGCTGAACAAAATACAAAATAATTTCCAGAAATCCAAAGCATGTTCGGTTCAACTGTATGGGTCTGTGGTAGCACAATGTTCTATATCAGGGGTCAGCTAATTTATGCTGCCATGGATGAGCTAAATAGTTGTGACAGACCGTATGACCAGCAAGGCCTCAAATATTTACAATCTAGTTCTTTGCAAAAAAAAAAAAAAAAAAAAAAAAAGTTTTCCATCTCCTGGTCTATCCCATTGTACTGTATTTTTCCCCATAAGCTGCTCCAAGTCTTTTTTGGAAGGAGGTAAGAATGCCAAAGACAAAATAATCACTTTCCAATAGTAGCTCTCACTCTAATCTTATCTCTGTATTGAGATATGTGGGGGTTTTAATGAAAGAGATCTAAGGTTGAAAAGCTGTCTGTCCATTAGAGAGCTGTCTTTTCTTTTACTCAGTATGTTTATGGGGCTTATGATTCAGACTTAGTTGGAGGCTAACGAAGGCAAGGTTGAGAACAGGCATGACAATCCTGAGATGAAGGCATCTCCCCCTAAATGAGATAATGCATTAGTTTCACCCCCATCCTCCCTCTCCACTTTCACCAAGTTGCCACTGGAGGTCACCTCCATTGGTCAGGCGTATGGTTCTTCTGGTGCATAAACATTCGCTATTGATAAAAGAGAATGGAGTAATCAGACTTCATGGTTTAAATACTAATATATATAAATATATATATCCAATAGAGTCATTATCCTTACAGAGTTAAGAAAAATAGTTCACTTTAAATTCACTGTTAAAAAGTATTCACTCCAATAAAAATTTTTTAATTGTTCTCTATGTTATGTAATATAAACTCAGACACATACCTAAAAAATAAAGGGTGTGAAAAGGAGGAAGAAATGAAGAGGCACAAAATAAAACAAATTCTACATTTAAATTCTAAAAGATGTCAAGTGAATTTTCTTGTGGTAAGTAATAAATACAACCTTGAGGTCTTAAGTTTCTGTGCCTTGAAATAGGAAAATTAGAAACAATCTCTAAATTAATTGAGCAGTTATTTTTAGAGAAAGAAAACTCTTAGATTCCATGGCCTAGTTCTCCCGTCAATCTGGACAAAAGCTTATTGAAAAGTCAAACATCTACTTTGAGTTGCTCACCTACGGGAGTATTCATCTAGATGAGGAAGTGGCCTAGAAGAGCATACAATTTGTAATGGCATCTAACATAATTTACTTCTATAAAGAAAGAATTTGTTTCTGTTTTCAATAAGTGTAAAAAATATATAAGAACGAATGTTCAAAGAGCCTAGGATTCAGAAGGTGTGATTTGGGGAGGGGGTACTTGCTGTGTTATTACATGTGTTGATGAATTTATAGTTTTTTAAAGTAACTTATTTAAATACTAATTAAAAAGTCAAATAAGGAGGAAGATGGTGGACTAGGTAAAAGCAGGGTTCATCTCCTCTCAGGACTGCATTGAAATTAAATAAATTATAAAATAATCAACGTGGAGAATCACCTGAAATTCAGCTGATCGTGATGCCTACATCTGATAATATAAGGTGCCACACCGAAGCTGGTAGGAGGGGCAAAGTCACGAATCAGGCTGGACTCTGCACTCGTGGGTGGTGGAGGACCACTGGAGGGAGAGCGACTGCAGGGTTCTTGAAGGAGAGGGGTGTCCTAGTCTCATCTGAGGGCTCTCCAGCACAGGGTCCCAACCCAGGGAAAGGTGATTCCAATAACTCTGACGTCTGGGGAGCACAAGGGGTCTGTGGGAACGCCCCTGACGGCAAGCTGGTCTGTGACCTGGGTCTACAGCGGGAAGCCGGCAAGATTTGCAGCAAAACTGAAATGGACTTGTCCTGAGATCCCATTTCACCCAAGCCAACAAAGTGCCTACAGCCCATTGACAAACAGCTTTGTGCCTGCTTGGCTCTGGGGTTGAGCAGTTGGCAAGGCAACAGACCCTGGCTAGTGCAGTAAGCGCATTCCACGAAAACAGTTGTGGATGGACCACCGCTGCCTGTACGAACTACAATATCTCTTAAGGGGATTGCAGGGGGTCTGTATTGGCAATGATGGCCTTTGACTGAGCTCCTGCCCCATCAGTACACAAAAGTGCCCCTGCACATTGATAGGTGGCTGCCCTGCTCTGGGGTAGCAAACATTTAGGTCCAAAGTGGCAGCAGGTGACCTTGCAGAGTGGAAAACTTGCACAGTGAGCCACAGAGACAGCATGGGCATGTAATGACAATGCAGTGGCAAGGGGGAATTTACTCAATAGACCCAGGAAGTTCCCAGGGTCCCTGCGCCACTCAACATGTATATCACCCAGAGGCTCGTCCAGTTTCAGAGACTTACGGGTAACTGACAGGCAGTATCAGGCCTTGAGGAGCACTGGTCCCTCTGCTAAACTGCCATTGGTCAGGGATGGGGAATAACCAAGAGCTGCCTACAACGTTGTCTCTTCCACTTACCTATAGATCCAGCGTAGGCAACAACCATCTGTGGATCCCTTTTTAGTTTGCACTGGGTAGCCCTGAGCAATCAAAAGCAGCTGACCTTCGCCTACCAGGGAGCCCCTCCCATGGGGCCACTACGCCAGTGCACCTGAAGGCCAGCACCAGACCACAATGGAGCAGCTCCTGACTAGCCCCATTAGCGGTGCACACAAAGGATGGTTGTAAAAAGTACACAAGTTTTCTAGGGTAAATCCCACTCAGTGGGATCAGCTCCCACACAACAACTTTTACCTTGTAGTTACAGCCAATTTCTACAATTAGCCTGAGCATTAATCCCATCCACTGAGGTATTAAAAACAAGAAAGATTTGGCGACAACAAAAGATCACACACAACCCATAGGAAGATCATGTACAAAGCTCCATTATAGCGGGGATCAAGGAGAGTGTGCCACTTGGCCACACAGGACACATTCCACATTAGGCCATCTGGCCAAGGCTGAGAGACAAAACAAGTATTCCTGACACATATAAATGAACACAGAGAGGCTAATAAAATGAGAAAACAAAGAAACATGCCACAAATGAAACAACAGGAGAAAACTCCAGAAAATAAGCTAAATGAAATGGAGGAAAGCAACTTACCAAGAGACAGAGTTCACAATAATGGTTATAAGGATGCTCAACAAACTTAGAGGAAGAATGGATGAGCACAATGAGAACCTCAACAGAGAGATAGTAAGCATAAAAGGGGACATAGAAACAATAAAAAAGAACCAGATAAAAATGAAGAATACAATAACTGTAATGAAGAATACACTAGAAGGATTCAACAGTAGACTGGATGAAGCAGAAGATTGAATCGGCAAACTGGAAGACAAGGTAGCAGAATACACCCAATCAGAACAACAAAAAAGAATTTTTAAAAATTAGGATAGTTTAAGAGACCTCTGGGACAACATGAAGCAAAACAATAACAACAGGAGTACCTGAGGAGAAGACAGTGAGAAAGGGATTGAGAATCTATTTGAAGAAATAATGACAGAAAATGTCCCTAATCTGGCAACCATTATAGGCCAACACATTCAACAATCTATAAGAAATGGATCAATTTCTAGAAGGATGTAACCTTCTAAGACTAAAACAAGACGGCACAGAAAATCTAAACAGACCAATTACGACCAAGGAAATTGAAGCAGTCATCAAAAAACTCCATACAAATAAAAGTCCAGAATCAAATGGTTTCACAGGTGAATTCTACCCACCAAACATTTAAAGAATGAATACCTATCCTTCTTAAACTATTTCAAAAAATTGAAGAAAGAGAAACTCTTCCAAACTCATTTTACAAAACAAGCATTATCCTGATATCGACACCAAACAAACATCTTAGGAAAAAAAGGGAAATCTACAGGCCAATGTTCTTGATGAACATGCATGCAACATTTCTCAACAAAATATTGGCACACTGCATTCAACAACACATTATAGGATTATACTCTATGACCAAGTGAGATCTGTGGCAGGAATACAAGGATGGTTCAACATCCATAAACCAATCAATGTGATACATCGAAGAATGAAAGATAAAAACCGTATCTCAGATAAAGCTCAACATCTTTGACAGAAACCATCCTTTCATGATAGAAACGCTCAACAAAGTGGGTATAGAAGACATACCTTAAAGTAATAATGGCTATACATGACAAACCCACAGGTAACATCTTCAATTGTGAAAAGCCGCCTTTCCTCTAAGATCATGAACAAGACAAGTACGTCCATAGTCACCACTTCTATTTTACATAGTACTGGGAGTCCTAGGCACAGCAGAAAACAAGAAATCAAAGGCCTCAAAATCAGAAAAGAAGAAGTACAGCTACTGTTTGCAGATGATGTGACACTACATGTAGGAAACCCTGAAGACTCCACTGAAAAAACTACCAGAACTGATCAGTGAATTCACTCATGTGCAGGATACAAAGTCGATAGGCAGAGATCTGTTGCATTTCTCTACACCAACAAGAAACTATCAGAAGGAGGAATAAAAACGATCCCATTTACAGTTGCATCATGAAGCATATAATACTTAGGAATAAATTTAAACCAGTGAAAGACCTGAACCCTGAATACTGTAAGACACTGACGACACTGAAGAGGATACAAATAAATGGAAAGATATACCATACTCGTTGGTTGGAAGGGTTAATATTGTTCGAACGTCCTTACCACTCAAAGCAATATACAGATTCAGTGCAGTTCCTCCAAAATAGCAATAGCCTTCCTCTCAGAACTAGAGCAACTAATGCTAAAATTTACATTGAACCACAAAAGGCCCTGAATAGCCAAGGAAATGAAAGAAAGAAGAAAGAAAGAAAGAAAAGAAAGAAAGAAAGAAAGAAGAAGAAGAAGAAAGAAGAAAGAAAGAAGAAAGAAAGAAAGAAGAAAGAAAAAGAAAGAAGAAGAAAGAAAGAAAGAAAGAAAGAAAGAAACATGAGGTATAGTATTAATTTCAAACTACACGACAAAACTACACACATTGAAATAGTCCAGTAATGGCATAAAAACAGATAGATACACATTTCTGGGCTATTTCATTACATTGAGATATCCTAGCCAAGAATATCTCAATGTAATAAAATAGCCCAGGAACAAACCCACACCTATATGATCCATCAATCTGACAAAGGAGACAAGAATATACAATGTATATTGTAAAGAGATAGTAAAGACAGCCTCTTCAATAAGAGATGCTGGGTAAATAGGACATACAGATGGCCAACGGACATATGAAAAGATGCTCAAGGTCACCAAAGCGACAAATGCAAATTAAAACCACAATGAGATATCACGTCACACCTGTCAGAATGGCTCTCATCATTAAAGTAAAAAAAAAAAAATAGCAAGTGTTGGCAAGGATGCAGAGAAAAGAGAATCCTCATACATTGTTGGTGGGATTGCAAATTGATACAGCCACTATGGAAAACAGTATGGAGTTTTCTCGAAAAATTTAAAATGGCTATACCTTTTGACCTAGCAATTGTACTTCTAGGTATTTATCCAAAGAAACTAAAACAATAATTCACAAAGATCTATGTACTCCTATATTCATAACAGCTCAATTTACAATAGCCAAGATATGGAGGCAACCTAAATGACCATCAATATATGGTCACACACACACACACATGCACACACACACACACACACACACACACACACACACACACACACATCATTGTCTCTGACATCATTTCGTTTGGCTTTACCCTTGATCCACTCTGCTCCAGCTATGCTAGCACGTCTGCTTCCTTGTTGTCCAGGGAACATTCTACTACTTTCCTGACACAGGGCTTTGGCACCTGCTTTCCTTCTACTTGAAGTGCTCTTGCCCAAATAGCCACATAGCTCACCCTTCACTTCCTTCAGGTCTCTGTTCAAAAGACCTTATCTGTGAAATCAGCTTTCTTCACAGCCCTTATCAACACAGCATATAACAACATATCTTAAGATAAGCTCCATGCAGACAAGACTTTCATTTTGCTTACTACTTAAATCTTAGAAACTAGTAGGCACTCAATCAATAATAATATTAAAGAAAAAGAAATAGTGAGGCTACAGAGACCATATTCTCCCATGAATATACGCCAGAGTGGCTTTTGCATGGCCGAGAATCAATCAAAGATGAAAATAAAAGAAATATTTTCCAGGACTCCCGGGATTCTATGTCTATACATATTTATCCAATACATTTTTTCTCCTGGTAATTGTATAGCCTCACTATCTCCAAAGTTGAGGACATAGCCAGGGATTATAAAATAATTTCAATCAAACGCCTACTGATACAACACACATATCACTTGGAAATTTTCTAGGTGGACAGAGCTGTGTTTATTTTGCTGAAATTATTACAAACACTTCATCCATTATTCTTTTTTAGCATAGAAGAATGTCCATAACGTAGGACCTTTATTTTCATAAAAGTTTAATCCTACTATTTATTGTCTTGGAGTCATAGCGCTTAAGATCTTGTCCTTAGTAACTAATCATCACAGTAAAAAAATAGGATTGCCTCCACTTTGAGAGGCTACTAACTAGCAGAAGAATCTGAATTTTAAGATCTGATTCCTATCTTCCTCTAGGGTATAAGTAGGTCAAGAATAGAGGCCAGCCCACAAAAATATGAGCTAGACGCCAAACCTCTGTCTCGAAACTCTAAAAGAAGAAAATGTAGAAAGTGTAAGTGGCCTCCAAGAATTGCCAAAGGCTTTAATTAACATTTGCAAAGAATTTTCAAGATGAAAGCCACCATAGAAGAGCTAAATCTTAAGCATCACTGCAACCGAAATGATTTGGTTTTTTTTTTTTTTTCCATGATTTAAAGTAATTTTGAAACAAATTTCATGATAGAGAAAGATGAACAATTTTCCAAAGAGGGAGTTTCCAGTCATTCATCATTTTATCAAAGACAATGAGAGGGCCAAGGCCCCCGTCTGTGCAGGGTCTGCTGCCATCGTGAAAGTACATATTTGACACACCTGACCCATATGATAGCCTATGGGGATTCGGCATCAATTAGTTGAGAGAGCATCAAGGAATACTCTTACTAACATGCCAATCCAGCACTCCACTACATTTGCTCTTCCAGATCCGTTACAATACAGCAAGCATGCCAAAACATGATCTAAGGTCAAATTCTAATGAAGCAAACTTCACACTGGCCCCTAAACATTTCATACTCTCATACTGGTATTGAATATGATCCTTTTATAAGCTCTAGACATAATTCACTTGAAAAAAATTCTTCATACTAAAATCTAATTGAACAAAGTTAACTTTTTATAGTTTTATTCATTTAGACAATATACGTTGAGTGGCAAACAATAAAATTTAAATGAATATTGAATGTGACAAGTTCCTGATTCTAGAAATATAGCAGTAAACAAAACAGAAAAAAAACCTCTGTCCAAATGGGACTTACATTTTAGGTGAAGAAAACAGACATTACATAAAATAACCAAATTATATAGCATTTTAGAAACTGGAAGTATAGTGAAGAAAAGTTAAAAAGTGAAAGAGAGGTAAGTGGAGTGGGGGTGTGTGTGATTGTATGTTAATAAGGGTTATTATAGCAGGCTTACCAAGAAGGTGAAATGTGTCAGGTTTGCATAACTAATTGGCATGTTCAAGTTTCTTGAGGATGGTGATTCAGTTCATATTTTATAAAATTTATTTATGAAAAGATTAAAAAGAAATAAGATGTTTAGGGGAAAGAATAGTTTTGTTTTGTTTTGTTTTGTTTTCAAAAAATGGTGCAGAGGCAACTGAATGCCCACATGTAAAATAAAAAAGTTGGATTCCTACCCCACTCCATTTACAAAAATTAACTTAAAATGAATCAATGACCTAAATATAAGAGCTAAAACTATAAAACTCTTAAATAAAAACACAGTCACAAATCTTTATAACTTTGGATTTGGCAATGGATTCTTACATTTGACACCAAAAGCACTGTGTAACAACAACAAAAAATAGATATTCAACATCATAAAAATGAAAAACGTTTGTACAGCAGAGGACATTATGAAGAATGTGAAAAGAACATCTAAAGAATGAGAGAAAATACTTGCCAATCATCTATCTGTTAGGAGTTTAACATTCTGAAAATACAAAGCGCTTTTATAACTCAACACCAAAAAGACGAACAACCCAATTAAAAAATGTGCAAAAGACTTGAATAGACACTTCTCCAAAGAAGATATACAGATGGCCATTAAGCACATGAAAGATGATCAATGTCACTGATCATTAAGGAATGCAAATCCAAACTACAATGAGATAACTCTTCATAGTCATTAGGATGGCTTTAATCAAAATAATGAAAGATAACAAATGTTGGAAAAGATGTAAAGAAATAAGAACTCTTGTACATTCTTGGTGGGAATGTACAATAGCACAGCCACTTTGGAAAATGGTTCCTCAAAAAGTTAAATATAGAATTACCATATGACTCAGCAAGTTCACTCTTATGTATATACCTAAGCAAAATGAAAACATGTCCACATAGAAACTTGTACATGAATGTGTATAGTAGCACAAAAGGTAAAATAGACAATAGGTGAAAAAATCTAAATGGTAATCAAAGGATGAATGGATAAACAAGTTCTGGTATATATAGCTGATGGAATATTATTCAGCCGTAAAAAGGAATAAAGTATTGATAAATGCTACAACTTGGATGAACTTTGAAAATATTATTGATAAGTGACAGAAATCAGACACAAAAGGTCAAATGTTGTTGAGTTCCTTTTGTGTAATATATCCAGAAAGGCAAATCCACTGAGACAGAAAGCAGACTAGGAGTCTCCCAGGGACTGGGGACAAGAGAGTCAGGAGTAATATTTAATGGGTATGGGTGTTTTATGAGGTGATGAAAATCTTTGATATTAGAGAGAGCTGGTAGTTACATAACATAGTGAATATATTATGTACTACTCAACTGTACACTTTCAAATGGTTAATTGTATGCTATGTGAATTTTACTGTAATGAAGAAAAACAGATTTTAATCATTCAAAAAATTTTTGTATCGAATTGTCAGGATCATATGTTGTTTTATATTCAAATTTCATTTCTATTAATTCTAGCCTTTACTCTATTTGTGAAACTGCAGTCTTTTTTAAATAAAGTTTAATTGAGATACAGTCACATACAATAGAATTCACCCATTTACATGTACATTTTAATGAATTTTGGTGAATGTATGTAGTTCAGCAACACCACTACAATTGAATTTTAAAAAGCACTCAACACCCCAACAAGTTCCCTCAACTTTCCTTACAGTCAATCTCCATTCCCACACATTTTCTGTCTTTTCATATATTCTGCCTTTTCTCAAGTTTTGTATATATGAAAGAATACAGGATATAGTCATATTTCTGGCTTCTCTCACTTAGCACAGTATGTTTGAGGTTCATTCATGTTAATTTTTGTTTCAGTAGTTTGTTCCTGTAAATTTCTGAATAATTTAGTATATTAAGTTTACAAGTTTAGGTCATTAGATTGTTTCCATGTTTTAGGTATCATAAATAAAGCTTTTATGGATATTTACACACAGGCTTTTGTGTGGACATGTTTCCATATCTCTTCAGTAGCTACTAAAGAAAGTAGAGGAGCAGAATTGCTTGTTTTAAAAATGTTTAACTTTTTAAGAAACTGCCAAATTTTTCCAAAGTGGCTGAGTCATTTTTCATTCCCACCAGCCATGTACACAGGTTCCAATTGCTCATATTCTGGCCAAAATTTAATATTGCAAACTTTTAAATTACAGTTATTCTAGTGATTATGCAATGATAGCTCTTTGTGAATTAAATTTTAATATCTCTAAGGATTAATGATGCTGAGCATATTTTCATGTGTTATTAATCCTTGTATATCTTCTTTTATGAAGTGTCTGTTTGAATCTTATTTTGAGTTTTAAGAACTCTTTAAATATCCCATATACCAGTCCTTTATAGATATATGTTTTGCAAATATTTTCTTCCAATGTGTGGCTGGCCTCTTGCTTTAATCAACATTATCTTTGGATGAGGACAATTTTTAATTCTGATGATGTCTAACTCACCAACTTTTTCTTTTATAGTCTGCACTTTATGTGTCCTACCTAAGAAATCTTTGCTTAACCCAAGTTCAGAAAGATTTTTCTCCTGTTTCTTTTAGAATTTTGGTGTTATTTAATTATTTTGTTTAGAACTATGATACACTTAGAATTAATTTCTAAGTGTACTGTTTGGGTTAATGTTCATATTTTTTCCTTACAGATTTACAGATATCCCATTATTTCAATACATTTCAATACATTATTATCTCAATAACTTTGTCGAAAATTATTGATCATGTAAATGTGAATTTAGATCCAGAATTTGAATTCCATTTTCTAGTGACTATTTTTTTTCCCCTGAGATTGGGTCACACTCTCCTGTTCTTTACATGTTCAGTAATCTGATTAAAAGCTAGGCATTGCATATGTCATATATTGTAGTGACTCCGTACTCTATTTCGTTCTTTTGAAATTCACTGGTTTTCCTGTTTTACCATCTGATAAACTTGCCTGGCCTCAAACTGAAAAGCCTGTTTCTCTGTAGAAAGCCAAAAGTTTTATTCAGCTCTCTCTCTTTCTTTTTTTTTTCCTTTTGCCTGGATCTCTGGGGGATCTCTCTTGTGCCTGCATAGCTTTGTGATCAGCCAATGATTTCAACACAGGTTACACATAGACAACTCAAGCCAGTGAAGCTTCTGCTCTCTGCCACCCAAACTGTGTATGGGTTGAGACATCATTTAAATTTTCAGCAAATAAATAAGCCTTCCAGACCTTCCATTTGCTCGCACTCCCTAAGGGAGTACCCTGTGAACAGGATATTTAGCAGTCACCCATGAATGTGTAAAGATCATATTATCTCAGCCTTTCTATAGCTCTTTGCTTCCAAAATCTCCCCCTTGCATTTCAAGCTGCTCTGGTACTTTCCCAAACCAAATCAGCTACCTCTAGCCAGTAAACCTGTGGGTTTTTAATACCAGACGGGCCTGGGGGAGGGATGAGAATACCCTCAGGCAAGAACATCTTACCCAGTGCAGCAGTAGTTTTTCATTAGTAAACATTTTCAAGTTCTCTGCTGTCTTTGATCATTTGTGAAATGGTTGCATTCAAAGATTTTTCCAGTTTTATATCTTTTTTTTTTTTTGAGACTCACCCAACCAACTGAGGCAGGCAATCATTAGTCGAGTAGACTCTTAACCACATTTTAAGCACTTATGAATATATTATCATTATCTCATGTATCGTTACATGAAATCAAACATATTACTTCAAAAATTAACCAACCACAGCAGGAAAAAACATTTTTCTTGCTTACAAACATTAAATTTCAGATTCCATTTCTACAGGTTTGGTAGAAACAGTAAACGAAATCATATAATTAAGGTGACTGTGGTCTGTTAACCCCACTAAGGTCTTTAACATACACATTAGGTCTCGGAAAATTTTAAACACATGAAGTTTTTTAGACAAAACTGCAGGTTCAGTTTAGAACCAGACTCCCTGTTGGAAAAAGAAAAGCATTATGAAGTATGAAGTATGTCTCTTCAAATGCAGAGGGTTCATTTTAATTTCAAGAAAGTTACCTTGAAGGCTGCTAAACAATGAAGGCTCAGTAAGGCCATCACAACTGCCAGAAGGATGGTGGCTAAATTCCGCACATCCCATATGGTCTCTACCAGAGGAATGCTGCCGACCTGCCAGTCATAGCTCAGGGTTACAGGGGCGAGCAGAAGCCACATGTTGAAGGCCAGGAGGTAGGAATAGGTAAGGAACCTACAAAGGGAAGAAGAATTGCTGAAACATAATTCAAGATCCATGACATTCTGGAAACATTATTCACTCTGTTTCTATTAAACAGCCATTTCTATACTGTCAACATTAACTTATAGGAAAAGACAAGGTAAGACAGAATGCCATGCATGCCTTTGGTCATTAAATTGATAATTTTGGAATATACCTAAAGTTCTAGTCATGGTGGTACATGCTAGCCTTTCGATGGTGAACAAGACCTAGTTTCTATGACATATACTTAAAAATCATCAGACAAATGAATACATTACACCCTGACATAAGTATTATGAAGGAAAAGTTTGATAAAGGTATGACAGAATTATTACCATCTTGGGTATGATTTCCTGGGGTAAGAGACATTTGAATTGTCCCTTTTTAATACCACCCAGAATCCTGTAGTAGATATGAAAATATTTAATCACTTTTATAACAGACCAATTATCATTTTATAGCAGATTAAATACTGAATTATTAACAAAAAAATCAAAATATCTACGGTAGAG
Source organism: Eonycteris spelaea (assembly GCA_003508835.1). NCBI lineage: Eukaryota > Metazoa > Chordata > Mammalia > Chiroptera > Pteropodidae > Eonycteris > Eonycteris spelaea. The sequence goes on along the minus strand of PUFA01000028.1, from coordinate 14,408,666 downwards.
AGATAAAGTCTCTTATTCATAAATGAAAAAACTAGCCTTCAAGAGAAGGCAACTATAGCTAGCTGTCCTTGCTAATAGGAATAGTCCGATGGACCTAAGAAGGAGAATAATGGAAATGAAAATAAGGGAAATAATGTTCTATTTTCTGGCTGTGTCTAGGCACTAAGGTGAAGTGGACAGCATTCTAAGGGACTCTCTTTGTTTCAGGGTAGAGAAAATTACATTTATTTAAATTGTTTCAGTCAATACAAATTCATTAAGTAGTTCTAGACTCTGGAGAATTTCAGAACTCAGCACATAACACACACTATCCAAACCTCTGTACCAGGAGACAACCAAACTCTAGCATGGTTCCTAGGAACATAAGGTCATGTTCCTAGGACGACCCCAGCTCCCATCCTCTCTCCCATTAAAATGCCTGCCTGAGAAGAGAAAGCTCATCCCTGTCAGAATGTATTGTTTGTCCTAGCTAATACTTGAGGAGTGCCTCCTGACCTCCCTTTCTTAGAGCATTTATTTCATAAATCTCACAATTGTGACTATGTATTTCTTATAATTCAGAAGTGTCTTTCTCAAGGACCTGAGAACCATTGCATTAAAATGTACTTATCAGGAAGGATAGGGCATGTCTCCCAGTCTCTGTGGGAAAACAGAATCCTAATTTCAATACTGCCAGCTCGCAGACTCAGCTAGCCTAGCCACATTTACACTGACCCATTCTTTGGCACTCAACTCTTTCCCCTACTGTCAGTACTTCCTGAATAAAATCTATTTTCACTGCTTTAACTAATGTCCAGCTGTGTTTACCTTTAACACCTTATGTGGGATTAAACAGAATAATTAGATACATTCTTTGTTCTCAAAGAATGTATAATTCAATAGTGAAAATAAGAGATACAGAATTAAAGAAGCACAGTAAGATGAGCACAGTTAGAGTGCAGAATGTGAGGAAAAGCTCTCACTCGTTTGTCAGATTCTTTTGGAGGGATTCTTGGCTTGCCAAAGAAGTTAGATGAGAGAACCTCAAAGTTCCTTTCCAGTGTGATGAGTCAAATCACCTTGAATTCCTCTCAGCAAGCAGGCACTAGTTTGGAACATTCTTCCCAGACCTTTCCAACTGATCTCCATCTCTTTCCTTCTATTCCTTCAAGGTTGGCAATGGAAAATCATTCACAACGATCAGGTGAAGCTCAAGGATGGGTATTAATCACTGGCCTGACTCTCAAACCCGAAAGAGAAATGGGTTCAAAGAGTGGAGATATTTCAATGGTGTTTCTCAATACTCTCCTCTCTGTTGTTATTTTTAATAAAATTTAATGCACCAATAATGTAGTATATGCTGAAATATTGATGAAATCCAAGCTTTGTTAAAAAATTAAAACAAAAATTGCCATATCTCTTTTAGATTTGGATCTGAGAAATGTCTCAGGAGAATGCCAACTCTGTAGAAAGGTGCTTGGGTCACTTTGGGCTCTTTTTTCTCCCAGAGCTTCTAAGCTGATGCTACCAACTTAGCTCAGTAAGATTCTCTGTGACTTAGCTTTGAAGAAGAAAGCCAAACTCTCAAACTTAGCAGGAAAATCACACAGCTCTGTGGCTCAGTTATACTCCAAGTCTTAAAAATTACTTTTAAAAATACTATTCTCATCTTGACATAACAGCAATGATTATAAATGACAGCTAAAATTATTAGGTGAAAAGCGATGGAGTACTTTTTAATGAATGGATCAGGCTAAATCAAATGTCTAGAACTTACTGATCAATTTTAATATCACAGAAAGAGAGACCAACAGCCAGATGTCCTCCTGATGGATGTACATAGCACCATCTATGAAGTAGTTTTGCCAAAAAAATATATATTAAACCAGAATATATTAAACTAGAATAGGGTCAAGTTCTTTAATACTAGTTTACCTCAAACATAGAAAACACCAAAATATGCTAAAGACACCACAGGGGTGCAATGTGGAAAATGCAGGATACTGCAAATTCCAAAGAACGAATAATGGCAGCTTCTTCAACAAATAAGCGGGGAGAGACAGAAGCAGGGAGGGTGGTAGAAAGAAGAAGGTGCCTATATATTAAAAGAGAACTAAAGGCATATCAAACAAAGTGCAGATTTTGTGTGGATGCTAATTCAGACAACTATTAAAAATAACCACTTATGAGACAGAAAAAGTAAAATGTTGATTGGATATATGATACTAGAAAATCATTGTTAATTTTTAAAGTGCGATAATAATATCACGGTTATATTTTTTAAAGGTCTTCATCTTTTAGAAATAGATACTAAAATATATGCATATGAAAGGGGATGGTGTCTGTGATTTGCTTCAAAAATGGTAGACTGGAAACAAGGGGGAAGAAGTAGGTGGGGATATGAATGAAAGAAGACTGGCCACGACTTATAATTGTTGAAACTGGATATGGGTTTGGAGAGGTTCTTTATGTCATTTTCTCTACTTTTGTACGTATTTGATATTTTCCATTAAAAAACTATTTGTAGTGGAAAATAGTGGAAAAGGCAACAGAACTGCAGTAAGAATACTTTCTTATGTCTAGCTGCATCTTGACCATGGAATAGCTGCAAATGCTATGCTGAAATATTTAGTTTATTTTTTTAAATGCCAGTTTATTTATTTTTTTCATACTATATATACATAATTTTTTTTAACATTTTATTTATTTTTATTTTCCCCCTCTGTCCTCCCCCCTCCCTTCTGGTACAAAATGTTTATGTTAATATTAAGCTCACATTCTGGTCTTGCTATGCAAATTGTCCTCAGTTTCATATATATATATATAAAATGTGTGTGTGTGTGCATGTGTGTGTACTTGTAACACCATACTGATGAAAAAGCAAATATAAAGAATGATATTTTTTAAAAAGTTACAATCTCAATGTACTAGGAAGGTCAAAACTATTAACTTATTCCAAGACTACTAACTAACTCCTTTAAATACATGTGTATTATCTCCATAAACTCAAGATATCACCTACTTTCTAGTGCATATGAATTCAGATTAATGTTGCTACTAAACTCTTTAAGTACTACTTGAAATACTGAAAGAGCACTGGAAAATTTTCGCACATTTAAACATAAAGAAGCCTTGGAATGATGCCAAATGCTAATTACATTTTAGGGGCTTAGTCGAGCCAGCTGTAATCAGCAACTACAGTATTTCTTTTTAACTCATTGACTAGGAATTACATTTCAAACTCACCATCTTGTTTATTTCTGCTAAAATTTTAGAAATGAAATAATATGTTGAACATCTCTGCCCTTCTGGCTTCTCTTTTTTTAAAGCAGGAACAAAACCAAAATGAATTGTTTAACAATTTTCTATCATGAATTCTGCTAATAGGGGAAAGCCACTAGAAAACTATCAACGAAATGGGAATATATAGCATAGGAAGCCAGGAATTCAGCTTAAATGATTTAGTCATGTATTTTCATTGATAAGCCAGGAAATACAAAGAAGGGAAAAGGAAGAAGAGGCTGTGGGGGGAATTATGTATCACATGGCACCTGATGAAACTGGGTGGCTCTTTAAATCTAAATCTTCATTTATATATATATATATATATATATATATATATATATATATATATATATATATATATAAATAGAGTGTTTTAAGTGCAAAAATATACATAGATTTTTTCCTTTGCCTTTGAGAAAAACCTTTCTGGCTAAGAAATAAGTTAAGACTAACACATTTCCTTGTTCTAGAAAGATGTCTAAGATGGGTACATATGAAAAAGTCACTACTACAAGCAGAAATATATAGCACTTACTTGTTTTATATAAAATTGTTACTGCTCAAAGGTTCCTTCACCCCCCCCAAAAAAAAATCCTTCATTATTTCATAAAAGCAGGATATTGAGTTGACTCAACATTGTCTCTTCTTGGAGAAGACATTGGCTAAACTGTCAGTGTACTAGCCTCGGTGTAAACTCCTTTGACCAGCCTCAGCAGAGTGCCCCCACCCCGTTCCAATTCTGCCTCTACCCACTAGTTTCGGTGACCTGTCCTTCCCCTCCTTAGGCTGTCCCCAATTTTTGATTCCTGAATTACCACTGATGCTTCAAAATGGTCTCCACAGTCTCACTGTGTCACAGCAACAATGAAATGTCTCCTCCAGGCATAACCTGCTTATATCATCACCAGCACCTTCTCTTCTTGCCTATCACCTTCTCCAGGACTAGTCAAAGAAAGCTACTTCCTATATCACCCTTCTAAAGCAGGAAATCCTTGCTAGGATTGAATAATGGTACTGTGTACTTTTCTAGGTACTGCCGGGTAATAACATCTAGTCCCCTACCTTCTAGAAGGGCATTTTCACAGTAATGGTAGTGAGAACACATACACACATTATACAGTTGGATGAAAGTAAAATATAAACATCAAATTCCAATGGAGTTCTAAGAAATAATAGATGGACGAAAATGGAGGATTAAGGGATGACACCCTAGAATCTATGCAGAATTTAAATAGGTGGAAATATGAGAGAGAGAGTCCAAGCTGGGCCACCAAATAAAAATGGCTTCAAATTATAAATGAACATGACCCTTTCTGAGAACAGTGAAGAATATGCATGGGTCATATTAGAGTACAGGATTTAAAATGTGTAATATAAAAAAATTTTAAATGACTCTTGCTAAAATGTCTAAAATGAAAAATACCATTTCAAATGTTGATGAGGATGTGGAGAAACTGGAACTGTGAAACACTACCATAAATTGATTAAACCACTTTGGAGAACTCCAAGCAGTTTCATGAAAGCATAATAAATGCATACTTCATGAACTAGCAATCCTACTCCTCAGTTTATACCCAATAGCACTGCATACCTATGTTCACCATTTACAGCATTGTTCATGGCAGCACTATTCTTCATAGTTCAAAACTAAAACAACCCAGATGTGTATCTACAAAAAAATGAGCACATACACTGTAGTATATCCATTCAGTGGAAATCTATTCAGTAACAAGAATGAACGCAACATGGATGAACAACATAATATGGAACAAAAACAGAAGACATAAGAGAAAAGAAAATCAAAGTAACCATCTAAAAACAGGGACGGGGTGACTGGAAGCAGGACCTGACCACCAGGACACAGAGATAGAGCCGAAAGCCACGAAGCAATCTCAATTGACTGGCTGGTGTAGAAAATGGTCTACTGTTGCACTTCCAAAGCGACAGAGTTGAAGGTACCAGGCAGGTGCTGTGGCCCTCCCAGGGGCATTCCAGGGCCAAGGCCCTTCAGTGGCAATGAACGCTTGCTACTTTGGCACCTGGGAGTAGAGATGGCAAGATCACTTCCAAACACTTAGGAAAAGAAATCCAAATGAGTCTCTAGCCAGTTTCTCATTTGCATTTTGTTTTTGAAGTTCTTCTGGACGATAAAAAACACTGGTCTAATCAAACTATCTCAATTAAAATCATGAAAGCAAGAGTAAAACCAGGCTTCTTAGTAAAACCAAGCAGCTACAGAAAAGAAGGCAGTGCCCTCTCTTTGGGCCTCAGGCCTTCCTCACAGCTGTCCCGTTTCTCTTAGAAGTGGCTGCACTTTCCTCTCTGCTCTGGGGCTTCTTCAGGATTTGCATAATTGAGGCTGGACCATGGCCATCAGGGCTGCCCCAGCCTCTCCCTTTCTCTTGTCTTCAAACACCTGTCACTCTAGTCTTCATTGCCAGCTCACAGGTTTCAAGTTCCTGACAGCAGCACTTTATTGGCTCACCTCATCTTCTGGAATCACTGAACTCCAACTCCCGATCTTCAGCTCCCAGTGTAGATGCCTTGTGTATAATTATTTCCTCATCACCTAGCTCTTTAAATGGATGGATGCTATGGATTTTAAGAGATTAACCTTGTATTAAAATAATGCTTAAAAATCCAGGAATATTTGAATTTTGAATTTTATACTCTTATTTCGGTTTGAAGCAACCATAAATTTTTCCGCAGGCCAATGAAAGCGAACTGCTAGGTTCTCAGTTGTCCAGGCATGGAGCTGAAGGCCATCGACTCTCAGCACCTAGTTCCATGCCAGCTTGTGGCACACAATCAGATAATGAAGAGTGTCTGAGTAGAGGCACTCCCCTTCACGTGTCACACAAACGTCATTATAAAGCTATGCCAGGCTTATTTTTTCTTATTTTGCATTAAACTCCAATGAATATAGTTTCAACGAGAACTCTTGTTACCATGGATAAACTATAAAAAGAATCTGAAATGTCATTAAGTCTCCCTGGCCTTTTTAATGCACCATTAATACAGTTATCTTTTTAACAGAGATAGTGTTGTCCAAGTAGAAGAAATAAATTTCAACATATAAGACTGTCAGTAACAACTTCTTACCCATATAGCTTTTTAAAAGCAAATAACACCTTCCGCTAAGTAAATACTTGGTTCATTTCTTATCTAAGGTCTGTTTCTCTCTATAAAGCATTTCACACCTTCATTTCAAAGCAACATACTTCCCCTCATGGAGCTTTAGCTTCCACTGGGCAAACACGCACTGACTGCTTACTATGCATCGGGCATTGGTTTCCACATTTCCACACAAGGATCCTGTTGCTATACTAATGAACTAAATCCAAGGACATTACAAACTCTTAAAACAAGTCCAGTATTTTCTAGCTCACAAAATATTTGCATATAAGGATGATCTGATCTCAACGCAATCTCTATGAAGTGGGTATTACCCTCATTTTTGCAGTAAGAGAAATAGCCTTAAGGAGGCTGTGACTTGCTCAGTGTCCCGCCACAAGCTCGCAGCAGAGTTTGCACACAGGACAGCTTTTCTGGCTCCATGTATAATTCTCCACTGTACCACACAGTCTTCTACTGGCACTTATTAATGTAGAAAACTGAAAGGAAATATAATGGATCAAATATTGATATTTTATGGAGAAGTACCAGCCTAAGACCCCAACTTATTCTTTGAACAGTGCAACCCAGATGTATTTGAGACTTTACATTAAAAAAAAAAAAAAACATTAGTTTTTGATTAAAGTAGGACTGACAGAAACTTAACACCAGTGTGTAATCTTCTGTACAGCACAATAAACAGATGATTGCACTGATTAAAATGTATGTTAGAGCACCACACAGCAAGAAATAGAATCTTTAAATAAAAGGCTTGGGCTTGGCATTGTATTCATTACGAAAAGCAATTTTTGCCTTTCTGTTTCAATGTTGGCAAAAAATTTAAGACTTGCTTCTTTCATTTTTATCAGCTTCTCAGGGATTTAATATTGTAACAGAAACACAGTACATAGAGTTAAAGAATTATAGTTTTCTTCAAGAAGTAAATTATCAATAACTGATCCAGATCAACATTTTCCAACAACTGATCCCTCGTCTAGAGATAGAATTTGCTCCCTCCACAAACACCCTCCCCTTTCCCTCATTCCCAGGGTCCAAGACAAATTAGACAAATTACTATTACATAGTGTCATTTTGGTTGGGAAAACTGTACTCATGAACCTTGATAACCTCTTTCATCCTTTCCTACTATTCAATAAACATAATATGAAATCCGTAATGGAGACAACAGCCCCCTTGTAGAGAGCTCTTCAGCCACAGACAACACAGTTTTAACCTGAAGATTTCAAAAAGGGTGACATATACTGCCCTCCAAATATACTTGGGTTGCTGGTCAAATAAAGATTTTTCTCACTCATCCTTGTGATCTATTCAATCAGAATTTCTGAGACATGAAAAAGGAAATCTTTATTTTTAACATTCTTTCCTGAATGACTCTGATATTCACTCTAGTTTGATAACCACTGCTGTACAAATCAGAATAACTTCATTTTCATTTCAAAGAAACACACATATGAAGGACCTAACACAAGGCTCTGCTAGTTGCTAACGCAAGAGCAGAACAGTTCATTTTGCATGGATCTGTTTAACCATACCACACATTTTTTTAAAAGAATGATTTAAATTTTAAGTCTATTAGTTGAGAGTCTATTAGTTTATTATGAGATAGCCCCCATATTAGGGGCTTTAAGAACTATGAATATTAGAAACACGAAGCACCCTAAGGTTTTGTGCTCAAAACTATTAACTGAAAATGGAAAGACAAAAAAAGAAGTTTCTTTAGAAGGAAGGTGTTGAGTTCCATCTTAATATTGTTTCACATTATAGATGTTTTCCCACAAAGTAATACAAGCCTTTGTCTGTATTTCAAACATGAGAACAGATCTACCCACTTCAGCAAATACAGGCTACCTGCTTATCCAAGACCACACCTCATGAAAAAAACATGATGCTGATAGGAGGACTCTATATTCTTTCACTATAAATCCTATTTTATCTATTTCCTAGATTTGAAAAATAACCATTTTCAATGTTATAAAAGCAATACTTCTTCCATCAAGTATATACTGCTTTACATTCTGTCCCTTTCAAATCTTGTAAGATGGAAAACCAATTACAAGGCAGCAGAGAGGGGCTTTAATAGTGAAAATATCATGTTATCTCTTCTGCAGTCTCTAAGCACTATGCAGAAGCCATACTGAAGTTGGGCTTTTGTTTTTATTTTTAATTCAATATTTGCAAGATTGAATGTCAAAGTATCACATTTCTAAAAAGACATATAAACAGATGAGTAAATCCTGGGCTAAATGACAATTCTCTGACAGGACAAGTTGCACATAAATCTATTCCATAACTTCTCAAATGCAAGTCCACTGAAACCACAAAAGCAGAATCTTTGGGCATTGGAATCCAGAATTCTGTTTGGCTTAGACAGTCAGGCCTAGGGGAACTTGCTTGTCGAGGAAACTTGTGCAATTCAAATATATCTCTCTAACTTCTAATTACACTTTTCTTCTCAAGGCAAACACAGAAACATAGACAATTCAATGTCATGTCATTCAATTGATCCACATAATCTTAATAACAGGTTGTAAAGTTATTGAGCAGTCATATAGAATTACTGACAGCTAATACAATCTAAATGTTTGAATTAAAATAAAAAAGTAAAAGATTAAAGGCCTGCTACCAGTGTATCCTGAATAATGCTCACCCCACAAAATCTGTATCGATCTACTTGTGTGATTTGACATGCCTGATGGTCAAGAATAAGAAGTCAAATTCTAAATGGGCTTCTAAACTGTTGTTAAGAAAAACTGTATCAAAACACAATTTAAAAATATTAAAAGCATAATCTTCATACAAATATACAGTGAAAACTAAAGGTTTATATAACTTATTAATAAGGGAACCAGAAACTTGACAAAGTTGGTGAAACTGCGAGAGAATTTGGCTTAAGCGAAGCCTTCTTAGATACAACAACGAAAGCACAAGCAACAACAATGAAAAAATTAATTGGACTTTACCAAAATTCAAAACTTCTGTGCTTTAAAGAACACCATCAAAAAAAAAAAAAGGAAACAACACACAAAAGTAGAAAATGTTTACAAATTATATATTTAATAAGGGACACATTTAGAACATATAAAGAACTGTTACAATGCAATAATAAAATGACATATAACCTAATTAAAAACTGGACAAAGGATCTGAATAGACATGTCTCCAAAGAAGATACAGAAATGGCCAATATGCACATGAAAAGGTGTTCAACATCACTAGCCACCAGGGAAATGTAAGTCAAAACCACAATGAGACACCATTTTGCACACACTCATATGGCTATAATTAAACAAATAAACAAACAAGATTGTCAGAAAGACAAGTGTGGGTGAGGATGTGGAGAAACTGGAACCATCATACACTGCTGGTAGAAATGTAAAATGGTGCAGCTACTTTGGTAAACAGTCTGGCAGTTAGTTCCTCAAAAAAGTCAAATATAGAGTTAACATGTATGACCCGGCAGTTTCAGTCCTAGGTACATATACAAGAGAAATGAAAACACATATTCAGACAAAAACTTGTCCATAAATTTTTACAGCAGCATTATTGATGGTAGCCCAAAAGTGGAAACAATCCAAATGGCCATAAGCAGATGAATGGAAAAACAAAAAGTGGTGTAACCACACAATGGCATACTACTGGGGAATAAAAAAGAACGAAGTATTGACATATGCTACAACATGAATGAATCTTGAACACATTATGCTAAGTAAAAGAAGGCAGTCAACAAAAGACCACGTACTATATGATTCCACTTATAAGACAGGCCCAGAATAGGTAACATATAGAGACAAAGAGTGGATCAATAGTTGCTTAGGGCTGAGGGACTGGGGTAAAATGGGGAGTGACTGCTAATGGATATAAGGTTTCTTTTTGGGGTGATGAAAATGTTCTAAAATTGATTGTGGTAATGGTTGCACAACTCTGTGAGCATACTAAAAACCACTGAATTGTACACTTTAATAAGTGAACTGCATGGCATGCAAATTATACCTCAACAAATCTGTTATTTTTTACATATATGTACAGTGAATATACATAGAAATAAATTAATATATACATACATAAATATGTAAATTTAATTTGAAAAATGAGGTTTTCATAGTTATTAAAAAGAGAATGAGATTGGCAAATTAGATATAAATTTGTCCAATGACTTGCAAGGCAAAGAAGCTGTAACATTTGAAGTTTTATTTTCTACTAGAGAAAAAAGAAATAATCACACTCACCTTAATTCTATGTTAAATTCTAAGTTGACAGAGTTGTAACATATAGTCCATCTAAGTTACAAGTCAACCAAAGTTGCATTCTGCTAGGTTTGTTCGATAAAGCCCTACATTACAGTGAATGTCATACCATCAACCACCTTTTGTCTTAGTCCCATGTCTTAGATAATTTTTCTTAACAAAAGTTTCTCATGAGCATAGCACAATGATTTTGTACCTCAGTTTTGTTAAACAGAAAATGACCAGCTATTTCATCCTAGCTAAACACATGGAAATACATAATGTAAAAGAGAAGAAATTTCAAAACTAAAGTCACAAGAAATCGTATGAAACAAAGGGATACTTGACCAAGCTACACTTAAAAGCTATTAGAATTTGTTAAACTACATGTAGTTAATAACTACAATTATTAAAGGGAGAGAAAGCTAATCTGAAAACTCCCACCTGATAATAGAATAATTTATTATACATACTCTTAAAGAAGATAGCAAGAAAGAAGCAAAGATGCTATTAAAACTGTCTGAAGTTTGTAAATCCAGTAAAAGAGATAAAACATTAATGAGACAGAGTGACATAGCTGAATGATAAACCTATGATTAATAAAGAGAGACTCAAAGAAGCAACCAAATCATAGATAAATTGCACAGCTGATGAGAAAGAAAGTAAAAAACAACAGAACTAGGAAAAAAACCAAGGAAGTCTAATTTAAGAATCACCAGTGTACCAGAGGTCAAGTAATTATGCAGAGAGTAGAAACCTTATTCAGGAAAGGAATTAAAGACAATTTTTTAGATGCTCAAAAAGAGTCCATTATAATGCAGCTACTTTAGAGAAATGTGAAAAGCCATTTAAAACAACTATCACTGAAATGTCCTTGGGTATCTATGTATTTTAAATATGAAATATAGGAATAAAAAGATTTTTTAAATAAAAGATAGGAAGAATATAAAGGTGTAATGGGATATTCTACTCTATTACTTTATATTGATGGAATTGTCTGAGAATAGTCACTTAGATTGGCTTATAGCAGAAAGTCCTGGATTTAACGTGTACCATCCCTCTGAAAAAGTACGCATATGCCTTGGAAGTGAAAGGAAGAACCTGGCAAATGGACTGGTCCAAAGTCCTAATTTTGCCAGAGGTTCCCTCAAATAATTTTCTGCAGCCACCAGGAGGGATAACAATGCAACCTAACCCCCCTGGCAACTAAGAAGCTACAGAGAAGAGAGCAGAGAGTCCAGACCAAAGGCTCTTGTCCTGACACTAAGGGCCTTGAGGCAGGCACTTGTTTACAAATGACAAATGTGAATGAAATAATTGGTTAGGGAGTTGAGAGTAGTCTGTTATTCTCACCCATCTGTCTCTTTTGACTTTGCATCTTGGTAGCCCGGGGAATAGGCTGCATCTATAAAGATTAAGAATGAATGCTCAAATTCAGGAGACAAGAAAACCTGGAGGGGAACCAACCCAAAGCTAAAGGAAGTGGAGCCATTGAGCAAGAGCAGGATCTGGCAAAGCTGGTTTTTCTCATAAAAGCAGAAAGTAGCTATTTAAGGAGCTACAGAAACCAAAACAGTTTATCAATGAGCTAAAAATGTCCAGAAAAAGGGCCCTGGAGATTTTGAAAGCCAGTGAAAGATACCTATAAAGGACAAGGAGATTGCAGCATTAACAAAAAGCTAAGTTAGAGATGTCAAGCTTAATTAAATGATTAATTAAGGAACTTTTTGAAAAATATAGGCTATAAGCAACAATTTGTAAAGCTCTAGACTGCCTCAAAGGGATAAGCCAACACTAGGGGTTGGATACCATATGATTTCTGAAGGCGTGTCAAGATTTTTTTAATACACCTTTTGCTGTAAATAATGAAAACAACTGTGACATAATACCTATTCTAAAAATGGGTTAATCAAATGGGAAGATATCCTTTTTGAATGGAAAACAGTCTTTAAAGAAAGGAAGAAAAGACTAGGAACAATAAAGAAAAATACACAAGGCAAAAAAAGTAAAAATCTGTTAATTAAAACATAAGGTAAATGAGTGAAAAAAAGCAAAGATTACTGCCTGGCATAAAAACAAAATCCAACAATCTATTGTCTCTAAGAGACACAAGTAAACCACAATATAAATGAGCTGTAAATCAAGATTTAAATTGAGATTCATATGTCTTTGCAAACAAAAAAGTGAAGGTTACTATTATGAAAATGATATATGATAAATACATAAAACTATGAAAATTTAAGTATAGTACATGTTAATATTTATCCTGAAGAAAACATTTTAAAATTGTCAAATGTAATTATATCTGAATGCCTCAGCAGTACATTACAGCAGACTGAATAGATAAGGAATTAAAAACCTTCTCAATGAACCAGATCCACTGATCAACATCACTTCCGTGATCCAGTATCTCTAAATCTCTTAAGGACAAATGATAGATATAAGTAGCTTTACCTTAGCAGAAATAGTTTTTCATTTCTGTTTGTCACTTTCAACCTCCCCACTGATTTTATTCTTACAAATATTTATGATTTTGTACAATCAACCTCCTTGTAACTTTCTGCAAATTGTTCTGTAACATTTGCCATGTAGGCCACCAAATAGATATTATTGAGTGATAAGTGCTCAGTAAAATGCTTGTTGAATAAATAAATATATGTCAATATGAGAACAATACTAATAATACTGACAAAACAGCACTATTAGTCAAAAAGATTTCCAAATGCGTGAATAGTAGTTTTTTTCTCCCATACCCAAAATAGGACACAATCGCCCTTTCTTTTTCTTTTTTAAAATTTTTAATTTTTTATGGTGACATTGGTTAATGAAATCCAATAAGTTTCAGTTGTACACTTTACCTCCTTTCTTTAAAATACAAAGGCAACCTATCATTTAAAATTACTTAAAACGATCTAATAAATACCAAATAAAGTTTAAGCAATGCATTTCTACTGACCTTGTAAGAATGTAAGGCGAAAATGAAGCTGGATTATCTTGCTCTGAAAAGAGGGGCATAGATCCTCCCATTATCCACAGACGGAAGTACAAAATGACAATCACCTTCAAGGAAAAGAGGATTTTGTAAGAAAATCATCACTTGTGGGGGTAAGCCCCGCCTTTCTGGAGGATATTTCCACATGCTTTACAAACATTTTGTTTTACACTTTCTCTAGTGAGCATTTCTATAAAATTCTAAATATTCCAGATGAGTTGGAAAGGTGAAAATAGTTGGGAGAGAGAAGAATAAACAGTGAAGGTGATGAAACAGTGACAAATTCTTAACAACACAGCTGTCATCCACCGTACTAACAGCTTTCCAGCTCACCTGAGGCCTCACAATCCTAGAGGTAAATGAGAAAGCCCAGGCTTAGAGGTCATTTGCCCAGAATCCTCCCACAGCTATTAAACTGCAAGATCCAAGAGTTGAACTCATGCCATTCATTGGTCTCTAACACGCAATTTCTTAACCATTCCACTCACACAGCCCTGTGAAAATTAATTTAAAAGATAGTAGATAATACTGCTGTGTCTTGAATGAATACATTTGGAAATGCTCCAACCCTTAAATGCCCTAAAGAAGAATGCTTATGAAAGATTATTTCAAAAACCCCAGGGAAGGTTTTTCATGTTATCCAATGGAATTTTTTCATTGGATAACTGGTGCTATCATGTTTCAAGTACACTGGGGAATTCTTTAGAGAAATGTTTTGCCCCTTTTGCTAAAATTGTCTGGTCATTCAATTCTTCCATACTCATTCAATTCTTCCATACTCATCTTCTTCCATAAACATGTTTTAGTGTTGAGGGAAAAAATCACATTAATTATTAACATTACAATTCAAAGACATTTTTCTAAGTTCCTATCAAAACATCTTATAAATTTTGTCAGGAAATTTAAGAGAAACAGCAATAGCGTAAGAGACTTGTCTCCTAATCTCCTTGAATAGAAACATCCAACCAAGCACATAAAAAGATGACTAACGTGACAGTCACCAAAGATAGCCACCGAGAATTCCTACCCCCTTTGTATGCACATTTTGCTTTTCTATTAGGAAACTGAGTTAATTGTCTCACCTTTTATATCTGGGTTGGTCTTGTGACTTGCATCAACCAAGAGAATGTGGTAGAAGGTACACTGTGTTTGTTTTAGGCCTGACCCTTCAGAGGCCCTGCAATTTTAGATTTGTTCTTGTAGAACCCTGCTGCCATGTTATAAAGAAGTACTGGCTATCCTGCTAGAGAGGGTGGCCACAGAAAGGGGCCTAGAGGGCAAGTTACCAGACAGAGACCACCGAGTGCATCTGATAGCTGCATGACTTTGCTCAAGTAATCCCAGCCAAAAACCATAGTGAGAAGAACCATCCAAGTAGATGCTGCACAAACTAAAGCGGTTAGGACAGCATATGGTGGTTGTTGTTTTAAGGCACTGTACTTTGGGGTAGTTTGTTATGCAGTAATAGATAACTGAAACAGTCAGGTTTTGATGCTGTAACAACTCAGCATCAGCACTTTGAAAGAAACTCATAAAATACTATAGTTCCCACTATCTGTGTCATTGAGTTCAAATATCCCTAGACTGCTTTCACACATACCTTCTATTGCTTTGTAACATTTATGGCATGTTAACACTTTGACACTAAGATCAAGGTGTAGGAATCCATTGCTGATTCTATTAAATAATCTGGATCATGACTTTGAGCCAAGTTAAAGTGATACATCCCTTACGAATATTTCAAAAGCATATATGTACTTACATAACTTATAACCAAGGTGGCCCTTTTGAAGAATGGCCTCATGGTAAGCAGGAAATTTCTATTATTGCTTGCTGTCAGATACCTGAAACCGGAAAGAAAAAAAAAATCTTAAGTAAGTGTCACAGTCTACCACCATTAACTTCTCCTTTCAATGTACATATGCTGTAGGCTCTGAAAAGGGCTGGAAAAAGACCAAAGCTAGCAGTGTGGCTTCTGGAGACAGACCACCTAGATTTCAGCCCCAGCCTCTGCTGCTTGCTGTCTGAAAGACTTTGGGCAAGTTTCTTAACATCTTTGTAGAGTTCATTTTCTCACTTATAAAAGAAGGGGTAATAATAGTATATACTTAACAGAAAAGTTGTGAGGATTAATGAGATAATATATGAAACAGGACCTAGCACTGTTAGCTATAAATGTTGCTATCCCATCTAATCCCAAATAATCCAGGCTTTCTGGTAACTTTATGGTTATACTTGTCATATTCGATGACCTTAAACAAGATAGGAGTTCATTAACCTACTTAATGTGAGAGGTACAAAATATCTCACCAATGTCTTACCCTTAAAAACAAAGGATGCCAAGACTGTGTGAGGTTAAGTAAGTTATCCAAGGTAAACCAGTGGTGGGATCAGAAGTTACCCATACACAGTGGATAATTTTCTCACCTGCCTACAGCCTTCGGAACCAAACTAAGTTATAAGAATGTCAACTTCTAGTGGGGCAAAAACTTGTGTGGACCCTGAATCTTCCACAGAGCACTCACTACTACAAAGTGGGAACTCCATATATCCATATATAAGACATGTGATTGGCTGGCTTTAAAAATAACAACGAAAGGGAAGCAAGAAGGGGCTATTATTAAACCCCAAGCAAAACCTTAAACAAGTCATTTTCACCTATCCACAAATTTCTATATTTTAAAGTACAAAATGAAGGGAAAAAATCAAATTGAATCACATAATCCAGCAAGCATTTCCTACTCATTTTTATTTCCCCTACCCTGTTGATTTTACTCTTTTAAATTCAATTTCTCCTTAAAGGATTTCCTCCCCAGAATCTCTTAAACTTTTCATTTGAATGAAGTCTCCTTACACAATAGAAATTTTCTATAGAACAGAGATCCTTTTGCAAGACCTGAATGGGTTTGCATCACAAAGAAATGTCGACCTTGACAATTGCTTACAAAGTATATGTGGTTCTTCTGTTTTGTTAACAGTTACATAGGTGACAGTGTCACTCAGAGGCAGGTCCTCTTCCTTCTAGCTTCCCTTTTCCTCTTCCCATTTATAATCAGCTGAAGATCTGACCTTTTAAGTACTTAATGACCGGAGAAAAAGAAGTAAGCCCTCTGCCCGCTCCTCCACCAAAAACAAACAAACAAACACTGCAGAGAGTCAGCTTTTAGCAATCTCTGGACTAGATCCATCTCCAAGCATTACATTTCAGTTCTTCTTCCTTAGCTCTCAAAAGAGAACTTGGCAAGGAGGAAGAACAGGAATACTGTCAATTTTCACAATGCAAGTGCATCGCTAATGTTCCAAAATAGGCTTGAGAAAGTCCACCACAAGACTGTACACAAGACTTTGTATGTTTGCATCTGCATATTTTTCTGAGGCAAAGTCCTTGGATTTGATCTTCAGGATTAACTGGGTCTTTGACTCCAAAAAGATTTAAGCACTGTTAAGCATGGTCTTTTAGCTGTGCCTTTACTTTGACTATCAGTTTTAGGGTAACTCAACAAAGATCAACCCTGGATATTTCTTCTGTTCCTTGATGTAAGACAAATGGCTGCAAGAAGGGGAATGGCAATGTGGCAAGAAAAAGATGCTGGAGTGGGCTGGAGTTGTAATACATCTGAATAAAGCAGTGCCTCTAGAGTTGATCTGCTTCTGGAAGCTTGATTTCTCAGGTTACCTCTGTTGCTGGTTTATTTTAACACCATGTAAAAATTAGAAGCAGTTTCCTTTCCATAAAACAACAAACCACAGTGTTTAGGATTTTTTAATGTTAAGTGTAGGTAAATTCATATTTTGTTTCACTACCTGCTCACTATGATGGTTATTTCAGCAAGTTATATTTATGAAATGTCCCTTTGTTTAGAAATTCTTCCTCCGTGAGAAATTCCGTTTTCTCAAGAAGTTAAGATCCTTTAGGTACCAAATAATTTATTCTTAAAATGTAGTATCCCAAAGCAATGAAAGCCTAGAATGACATGGAGCAGTGGCTGAAAAAAAAAAAAAAATGACCTATTTTAAAGACTTTTGTTTTTAAAGACTTTCTATTTTTCTCTTGTTCACCAATATTAAATGAGAAATAAGCCAAAATGATACAGCCTGCTTTTTTGGTAAATACAAGGTAAGAGCTCCCTAAGGGCTAAATTCTTTGTAACCCTTCCTCTTCTCCCACAACAAAATTGGACAATGGAATTTTTTACCCATTAATCCATGATGTATGTATGCTCTGTGAAGTAGAACCAAACACAATAACAAACAATAATATTATTAACATAATATTAAAAATAGAAATACTTAATATGTGCATGATGCAACTCTAAGTGATTATAGTGTAGTAATTTATTTACCACTTACAGTTCTATGAGGACATTATAATTTCTTTTTTACAGAGGAGGAAACCAAAATACTAAAGTAATAGTTTATTATATAAGATTTCCTCAGCTATTCATTTCAATCACAAGCCAAAGTATCTGAAGGAGACTTACAAGGCACTATGCAAATTCCATCACCAATAATTTTCAATTTCAGTCAAAGTCTCCATTATTTTTCCTTCTAAGCCAGAGAAAATCCCAACAACAAAACCAAACTTCTGAGGAAACCACTAGGATGGGAACCAAGGGTCCAGCGTTCTATTCTCATTTGTTACGTGACTTGGAACAAGTCTACAGGAGATGTGTTTATTCCCCTTGTCAACGAGAGCTGGATAAATAGTTTCATAGTTCCTTTCAGGTCTAAACTATTGTGATCTTTGGATTTTTCACCAACTGATGACATCATAAATAACAACTGAAAAAATAGAGAGAGAAACCTACTAAAATTTTAAAAAGAAATGCCAAGAGATTAGTTGATCCCCTCTTGAGCAGGCCCTTCATAATTTGCAATTGCGTATAAAAAATAGATTTAAAAAATTTCTTTTAATTTATTCGTTTGAGGTAACATTGGCTTATAACATTGTATAAGTTTCATCTGTGCAACATTATCAATCAGTATCTGTATGTCTTACATTATGCTCACCAACAAGTCTAGTTTCCCTCTGCCATCATACAATTGAGCCCCTTTACCTGTTTTGCTTTTGCACCACCCTCTTTCCCCTCCACTAACCGCCATCTGGTATCTGGCTCTATACGTTCGTTTTTGTTCTGTTTATTCATTTTTTTTGTTTTTTTTTTTTGTTTTTTGTCTTTATATTCCACATGAGTGAGTGAAATTATATATGGTATTTGTCTCTTTCCACCTGTCTTAGTTCAATTAGCACAACCTCAAGGTCCTTCCATGCTGTCATAATAAAAAAATATTTTTTAACATAAGTTTGAGGTATTAAGAAAGAAACAACAGGCTCAAATTGGAGTCACTTGTGCTAAGCCCATATCACCAAACCAGGACTTGGTACTACCTAACTTTACAGTTTCCACCTCTCCCAGGAGTAGATTCTTAAATCAATAAATCTAGAACTCTTTGGTCAGCACTAGTGAGGTAATCCACCTGACACGCCCCTGCAGTCCCCTAAAAGAAGGTGACCTTGCCACAAACAATCTACTCTTTGCTAGTACCTTCCTTGTCCTGCCCTTTCTGCATATAAAAGTTTTTCATTTTGTACAGCTCCTAGGACTGCCTTCCTATTTGCTAAATGTGATGCTGCCTGACTCCAGGAATAATTTAATAAAAGCAATAAGATTTTTAAATTTACTCAGTTGGATTTAAAAAAAAATGGGTATTGGCATTATCAAATTCTGCATTTTTAATAATTTCTGACTTTAGACAAATAAAAGCAGATCAAGATTATCCAAAGTTCCTAATCTGTACTCCTCTAAACTTCGAATTTTGCATTTTTCTGACCCCAAATTTTCTGATATTAATATCCACCTTCTCAGCTGATCATGTTTTTAATATTTAGAGTGAAATGTAACTTTTTCCTGAAGTTCACCCTCCATAGCTACTCAGGCCCCAAATCCCACTGAGAAGTCTCACCTGAGACCAGGAGAACCAGCCACACTGAATCACCTAACCATAATCTTGAAGGTTAAATGAATATTTATCATTTTAAGTCACTGAGCTTTGTTAACATAAAATTATTGTGTCAATAGATAATTGATTCATATAGTAAGATGATCAATAAATGCTTATGGACTCAAATAGAATTTATAAAATCTTTACTTTTCTCCAATCAACTCTTCTTTTTCCGTGTTTTCCTCACCTACCATTGCTAAAGCAGGGTCTAAAATAAGAATGCCACTTGTATGGTACTGTCTCCCTTACTTTAAATTCAGGTGGTTTAATGAAGATATTATATTATACTTTCCAGCCCTCCTCAGAATATATCAATATAAAAAAAAGACTGATAAATTTTGCCATGATACCAGCTCCAGCAGCAAACAACTCAGACACAATGAGTTGTTACTATTTAACACTATATTGATAAATTATAAAAAGCTATGTATGAACTTCCTTCCAGAATACCCATCATACTAATTTAATTTATCCTACTCTTTCAGGGAATAAAGTAGATTAATAAAGAGTCATATACTATGACCAAAAAAATAAATAAATTTAGAGCTTTTTTAGAATTCTGCCTCTCTTTGAAACCAGAAAAAAGATTTTTCAGTTGACAAAGTAGCAAAGACACAGCTCACATTAGAAAAAATTATAAACTTAACAAAAATAAAAAAAAATTCTCTTTTTAATGCATTCTCCTTGAACCCATAAAGTACTTCATCTACAGAGAAGCAGAACAATCTTTGATGTCTCTCGATATTCAAAGGCATAGTCTGAAAGGAAGGAACTATTCTAAGATATTGACGAATTTCTCAGTTCTATCTACTCAGAAACCCAAATTGACCTTCAATACCTCATTCTGCTGCTGTGACAAAATTTTCTTCCAGAAATATCAAACGCTTAACTCAGTATGTTATTTACAAAGAAATATTTACTTAGATTATTACACACAGAAATAAAGACAGAGAATACATAAGAGAATATAATTTCAGTTCTCTTAACTAACCTGAAAATCAAAGTAAGAACTGGAAGGGCCCAAAACAACTTAAGTGGTATTATAAGTGAGGGAAAAAAAATGAAGCCAGAAATGTTAACTGACTTGCAAAAGGTCACAGTCCTTCAGTGTCAAAGGTCACTGAGTTTAGACATTGTTAATTTAGTCAGAGGGTCTAATTTATATTCTACAATGAATTTAGTCATAGGCCTTAATTTTTATTCCTTATATATGTAGCAAAAATTCAAATTTGGTGACATCATCCTTTCTGTCATTAATAGTCTCAGGTAAGTTTTCAATTTATTAATAATAGGGAATACTTAATGCACTTAATCTGTGTCAGTCACTGTGTTAAGCGCTTTACACTTTTAATTTTATATAACTCTGACATCAGTCCTGTGAGTCCATCTTGTGAATGAGGCTAAACGAGGTACTCATTCAGGATCTGGCAAGTAGCAGAGGTGAGACCCAAATCCAAAACCAAAGTATTCACTATTTCACATAGCATAAAAGTAAAATGGAGCTGGTTTATTAAGCACACCTTCAACACAGATTATTTATTAAATGGCATTTCTGAATGTAAATAACACAATGACTTCTTTGTAATAATTTGTAAAAATAAAAATGTCCATCTTTATTATCTTTATTAGTTCATACAGATCTATAATAAGAACTATAATAAAAGTTTTCCATACAAATGAATGAACTGAGGCAGTACACAATTCTTAAAGTCTTTTAAGATATAGTATCCTCTTAAAGGTTAATGTATATAGTGATTGCTGCAGGTTAAAATGCAAGCTCCATGTATATAGTAAGCTGATTCAGAAATTCTAAGTGAAAAAAAGATGGTTAGAAGGAGAGTGTGAGCTGAGCTGGGAGAGTGTCACTACACTGTGAGATGACTAACCGCCAGCCCCACAGAGAAGAGCAGAAATAGAGAGTAGGAGATGAGGATGACCCATGATAGTGACAATGAAACTGACACCTGAGGAAAATAGAAGTGAATTAGGTGAGAAGTAATAAGACACATGTACCAAGGCCTAGGATTGAGTGAGGACAAGCAGTATGAAGGAAGTGAAAAAAGTTCATTTTAGCATCAGGATCTAATATTGGCAGAGTGGTGAGCAGGGAGGCTGGAGAAGCAGGCAGGGACCATTTCACCACAAACCTTCACATTCCATTGTGGAGTTTGGACATTATTCTGATGGCAATGAGAAGCCATTGAAGATCTTTGTGCAAAGATGACCCAATCCAGTTTCCAGCACAGCAGCGTCAGTACTATAAGACAATGCTACAGTGCTTATTCTGAGTTTCAAGACAAAGAGCAAAGGGCCCAGAAACCTGAACGGAGAAATGGTGGACAGCAGTTACGCTGGAAGTTTCTGTGATATCAGATTTAGAAACAGATGAGAAGTTCTAGTCCATATTGGTGGAGAGACCTTATAACAAGGATAAATAAGAAAAACGTGTGTTGTTACATTTATTTAGCAGTATGTTTTAAGTGTTTTTTTTTTAAATGTACTTTAATTTTGTGTTAGTTGGTCATTAATTTGATGTGCATATAAAAACTATATACTAACCAGAATATTTAATTTGCCAAAATAAGAATCCATTACAAGATGATACCTGTTATGTATTTGTATGGCTTTTCAGTTCAGTCTAACATTTAATCCTTGGAAGATCCATATAAGGTTGGCAGAACACAGAGCGCTAACCCCAGATTATAGATCCAGTTCTAGCAATGAATCTTAAACTCGAGTTGAGTCTTCTGATGGCCAGTTCCACGCTTTATAGCTGCATTGTGAGGTCGCTTCTCTAACCATGATGTAAGATAGCATTTGCTACGGGTTCTCTCTTTTTTTTTTTTTTGTTTGTTTGTTTGTTTTTAGGTGAGGCAATCCTTGGGTGACCTCACAGATTGCAAGGACCTTGTCAGCTTACCATCCCTTATTTATTTATTTTTTTTACACCTACAGCACCTGGTCTTCCTAGCTGGTTTCCCATCCAAGTACTAACCAGGCCCAACTCTGCTTAGCTTCCAAGATCAGACGGGATCGGACTTGTTCAGGGTAGCATGGCCATACACAGTTTTCTCTGTTTGACCAGCCCAAACTTGTTGTACACCAGAGACTCTAAGCAACCCACACAAATGAAATCACCGTTATTTGCAATACACATTTGTACAGGTGTACAAGTAAACTTTTACACTAAGAAAAAGATTAAAAATAGCTAATGATAACATAATCATATTTTCTGAACCTCTTATTGGGATATAAGGACTGATAAATTAATTACAATTAAGATAGTGAAAAAGAGTATTTAATATTGGGACCATCCTGATAAACTGGGAAAAACACTTTATGCTCACAAAAACCACCATGATAATAACAGCTCCCATTCAGTGAATGCCTACTGCACCCCAGGCACAATTATTACGTGTATAATCCTTGGCACATACCTATGAGATGTGTGCTATTAATATCTTACAAATGGAAAATGAACCCTTAATGTTCAAGTAACTTGTCCCAAGGTCCCACAAATAGTAAGTGAGGGAAGTCAGAGTATAAATTCAGAACTGTGCCCTTAACCAGCAGCACTCTGCTACCTCTCAGTTGATCCCTACATTTTAGATACTACTCTCAGACATACAAACATATTAATAACATGTGTTTATAAGGATGATAATTCAAGATACCAGTATATAACCTGACCAATGTAGGAAATTAACAAAAAAGCTACTACAACTTCATCACTATGAAAAATGAGAAGCTATTCTAACAGCAATATTCAATTTAACAAGCAAAATATTGGGCACTGAGTGAAGATCTAGAGGCAATATATGAAAGGGATAAATGCATACATTTAACATTTAAATATCAGCTAACAATTATTGAGGGTGACGGAGTTCAGAACAGAGCCACTGGCATGTGGATTATTTTGAGCTAAAAGCAATTGAGATGCTGCAAGCTCAAGAGAAACTTTTGTGTCTCCCTTAAAAATTTAAAATTTGAGCCTTGCCCATAACAAGAGAGTAATTACCAGAAATACCTTTTTATGACCTATCTATAGGGCAAGGAAATCTTCTAATTGCTAAACCTCTGATCTTCTCATCAACCTGCAATGACCTTCCTCCCCTCTGAAGCCTCAAGGCACTTTACCTCATCCTCAGCTCAAAATGTCAGATATACCTCATTCTTCCTTTCTGTCTCTGACTTGCTCATGTATGTGGGGGTTCCCATATGTACATATGTAACCAAATTTGCTTATTTTCTCTTGCTAATCTGTCTTATGTAGATTTAATTATTAAACCAGCTGGAAGACCTAAAAAGATAGAAGAAAATTTCTTCCTTTTCAACAAGTACAAACCATGGGCCAGAAATTGTTCTAAGCATATGTATTAATCCTTTAACCACACCCACATACAACAGCAACAACAAAGGAAAACTATGTTGTATCTGGTGCCTGACCGGGCACTCAACACAAGGTCTTTCTGTACTTTCTGCACTGCCCCAAGGAGGGAACACGTGATAAAGGACTAAAGGGGTCAGGGAAGAAAGAAATTAACATAGGTTGGAAAAGGAAGGGGAGCTACAAGGAAAAGGTGAGACTCGGCCTGGGCCTGGAGGACAGAGAAGATGGGAGAGCAGGGAAAGCCCACAGGGGCCAAGAGGAGAGGTGCTCAGGTAGCAGTGCAGGGACTGGAGTGGGCAATGTCCACCCTGGGTTCCCTGCAAGCGCCATAGGCAGCCCACTTTCCCATACCTGGTCCACTCCTCACAATGTTTCAGTCAAGTGTCTGAAATCTAAATAAAAGAATGCTAGATTGCGGCTTGAAAACCCTGAAAGTTCGAACAGCAGTAGAATATCCCTAAATATGATTAATGTTGATTCTGTCTCCTTTTAGCTCAGCCACAGGGAGCTTCCTTTTCCCTAAGCCTGTCCCAGTCCTTACCTGGTGCCACCCTTGTCACAGGGCTCTTTAGGTCCATGTAGGAGGAAAAAATTTCCCCTACTGTCCCCATGAGTTCATATGATTGGACTAATAAGAAAACTGACACAAGACCAGATTAACAGGAGAAAAACCAATTTCATATGTGTACACAGATGATTATAAATGATGTTTAGAGAAATAATCAAAGCGGGCAGCTTTTTCTACTATTTAGACAAAGAACCAATAAATTTGTGAGGATTTGGCAGGACAAAGAAACAGGTTTAAGTGCTCATTAGTGAAGAATCTAAGCAAAATTAGGGTGTGGGCAATAAATTAGTAAAGAAGAAACAAGGTTTGTTTATATGGGCTTTTCAGCCTTGAATTCCTTAACTTTGGCTGTAGGGATGTCTCTTTCAGCCCCTCCTCCACTGGTGCAAGAAGGGCAGCTTTCATAGGAGACATTTATTTCTTCATGCAAGGTAAAAACGGAAGGGCAACATACCCTTCTTGTACCAGCTGCTTTTCAAGTGACTTTAATCTGAAATAATCAATATGTCATTGTGTGATATTTGGGGGCTGCCTCCCCCATGGTCTCAATTCTGACCTGCTGCCTAGGATTTTAAAACCTTATGGTCAGCATCCAGGATACAGATTAGGTCTCCACTGCTAGTGGGAAAGGTCACCTTGTGCTACAGGTCAGTGCTTTCTCTTCTACTTGTTGCATCCATATAGAACATGGGCCAGGCTGGCCCTACTGGGTCTCTCTCTATCCCATGTTTATGCTTGTAACTGGATGAGTAACGTAGGCTGGGGTCTGTGCTACACATCTAGACGGCTTAGAATTAGGGTATGGAGAGGAGGAAGTCTCACTTAAACCTTTACGAAAAATACTTTCTCCAATCCAGCTTTCAATCTAGGACCCTGCATAGCCCTCTGTCGGCATCCTTGTGTACATGCTCTGAGGCAACTCATAACAGCAGATGATATGTCCAGATTCTCTCAAACACACATGATTTTTTTTGTGCACAGAGTTCACACAGAGGCCAAGGAGGGCATTTGGCACCCTAGCTTTCTGCAGACCACAGCTTCTCCTGAACGAAATTATCTCCCTGCAACAATGGCTGTGCGATGACCGAAAGCTTACAGCAGAGGAGGTGGCCTAAGAAAATGCCACAGTTCACAGGGATGTAAGCAGTGTCCATGCTGGAGAAGAGAAGCCTTTGCCTGGTCCAAACAGACCCATCTAGAGAGAATAGCCCATTTTCTGGTTCCTACTCCTCATCCCCTTTATATGTAAGGTGTGTGTGTGTCAGGGGGCGGGGGGTCATTGGCCATCAAAGCCGCAAGGATCAGAAAGTGAGGATCGATTATTCCTGCACAATCTTGGCAAACACCTTTAAAATTCATTTTTCCTACAAGAATCTTACTTTGGTGGGATTCAAGTTTTATTTTTCTTGGAACTCTATTTTTTATATTAAAATCAAATATACTCTGCATTTTTTTTAAAAAAAGGTGAATTTTTAAAGTTTCCAATCTAGGCAATTTGATTTTATTTTAAATTCCAATGCTCATACACACCAAAAGCTGAGGGAAAAGCTATAACTAATACTTCAGAGTAGAAATAAGAATCACAGTGGGCTTTAGAACAGTATATATAACATACAAACAATCATTATTCAGATAATTGTCAGGGTTTTAATGTTTGTATAAAATCTCTATGAGTGTTGTGGAAGTCAAGAATCCATAATAATTAAGTCTATATAATTTCATTCAAATACATGCTTCTTTTAGTTATGTAATTTTTAAAGCTTTCTCCTAATTTCCTTACAGACCTGAGTCTCATTTTGAAATATCATATAAAGGGCCTAAGTTGTGAAGTTGCCAAAGTAAGTAGAAATTCTAGGCCCAGTCATATTATTCACATATATTCACATTTTTAATTGTATCCATTTATATTTTACTAATATTTTAAAAGTACTATTCAGAAAATAATGTTACAATATCACAGTTTGCTAAGGTTTAACTATCTCTGCTAAGGGTTCTCCATGCTAAACTCTTAAAAGATGCACCCGGGGCAGCCAGCTGTGGTGCAGCAACCACAGGCCATGGAGTCGCACAGAAGCCTGGCTCATTCGGGTACAAACTGAGAAACTAGGTATGCCCCTTGGTCTCTCTGGGTCGCAGGTGTCTCAGCTATAAACAGCTCATCATAATTTCTATCTTACAGGATTGTTAAAAGGATTTCAATGAGATTAAGGTATGTAAGTGGCTCGACACAGTGCCAGCCCATAAAAGCACCTAAAAGTAGCCATTATTAGAAGAGTGATCACAATTCCGCCGGAAAGGCTAAAACCCTGTGGCTCATATCCTTCACAACACACACAGGCACACACACACAGGCGTGCACACGCACACACACAAATGAATAAAGAAATTCAGCTAGGATAAGGATGGAAAAAGAACATCTATCTCAAGTTTTATAAGCTCCTTCTTTCTTGGAAGGAGAAGAGAAAGAGAACAAAATATTTTCTTAGGAACAAAGCTTTAATTTGGCTTTCAATGTTTTTCTTGTTCACTGGGCTCCTTTAATTCAGCTAGAAGGCTGAAGTCAGATACTCAGATGTGTTGTGCAGGCTGTGCCGGCACAAGGGAGCCAGCTGAGGAAGTGGACGTGAGGTGACCTGTGAGCGATGAAATCCAGCCCATGCTCCATTCAGCAATCCCTAACCCTGAAGCTGGCCGCATCTGCCCTGAGGAAGGCAGGCCTTTTCCTAATCCATCCGAAAGAGCAAAAGGTGCCCTAACTCAAACATCATGCACCCTCCATGTCCCATGCCTACATTTGTTTCTACTTTATATAAATATCCACTGTTGGCCAGCAGCGGTGCTTATCTATTATTACCAGTCATGCACTGCATAACAATATTTTGGTCAATGATGGACAACATATGCAATGGTGTTCCCATAAGATTAAAATGGAGCTGAAAAATTCCTATCACCTAGTGATGTTGTAATCATCATAACATTGTAGTGCAACTCATTACTCACATGTTTGTGAGAATTTTTGTATAAACCAACCTATTATGCTGCCAGTCATAGAAAACTATAGCATAATACTTGATAATGATAATAAACGACTACATTACTGGTTTACGTATTTACTATACTATATTATACCTTTTTTATCATTGTTTTACAGTGTACTCTTTCTTTACAGCAAAAAAGTTCATTGTAGAAGAGTATGCCATGTTACACCAGCAGCAGCCTCATACATCTCATGTTTACTATGTCTCTTGATTGCATCATTTTCTCTTGAGCTTGATTTATTCTCATGTTGCTTTCTATAGTAACATGCTGCATAGGCTTGTAGCCTAAGAGTGATAGGCAATACCATACAGTCTAGGTGTATAGTCGGCTATACCACATCAGTTTGTGAAAGTGCACTCTATGATGTTCACACAGTGATGAAATGTACATTTCTCAGAATGTATCCCTGCCATTAAGCAGCACAGGAATGCATTTAATATCCTCTGGGCAGAGCTTCATTATCCTAATGGCTTTCATAGCAACTTGTTTCATATAACATTTCCATTTTCTTTGAGCCAATTTCATTATTTTATTTTCTCACTGACATATCGCAGTGTTCCTATATTTCCAGTCACCAAACCACATGAGAAGTAACTTAATATTCAACTGAAGAATAGTATTTGTTTCTGTCTTAACTCAGCTGAGTTCTCCTTGCAGATTCAGCAGTGTTTTGCATAGTAAGTATTTAATTCATCAAAGTGAATTTTTAAAATCCTAATTTCTATAATCTTAATACCATTTTCACAAACCCCATAGACATTAGGGCTCAATTTGAAACTGTTATTTTAACAAATGCATTTTCCTGTCCTGAACATTTTCATTTTCCTGAATTCAAACACAACTAAAAGTCCTCTGAAAATTTTCCAGTATAAAATTTCCAGATCCTAGAGATTTTCATACATGAGACTGGATTGTCATCAAGGGTGTACAGTCCGTTCAGTCTGCCTAGTACGGAGGAATTGTTGGGATATGGGACTTTCAGTGTTAAAATTGGGAAAGTCTTGGGAAAACCAGAAGGGATGGTCACTCTGCATACTATCCTCTAGCAGGTTTGCATGGCACAGTAGAATAAATTGCTGTGAACCAAACAATAAATTCTACAAAACTCAAAGAAGAAAATTAGTTTTTTTCCATGCTCTGGACACACACACACACACACACACACACACACACACAACACACACACACACACTCTTGACCTGCCACTTGCTATTCTTTATACATAAGAACATAATCAGAAACACATGTTTCTATGGTGGAAGATACCTACTAATTGGTCAAGCTTGTTAATTCTGAAAACATGAGAACTAGAGTTTTCTCACCCACGCTTTCAAGCTGTCAGACAAATCTTTTCTACTTGGATAAGCCAATATAAGGCATTCTTTATAGGATCATTTTGTTAAAGTAACAAAAATATAGGTGGGGAGGAAGAAACAAGGGTTTCATAAGCACTAATACTGTAAAGACTCCCCTATATGTGCCTCTACTGACCAAAGATAAACATTTGAACATCGATAAGAATAAAATTGGCAAATAAAGTGAAACAAGCATTTGTCCTGTGTTGCCGAATCAAACTATACCCCCAGGGTAACCAAATGTTTCACAAAACATGTTTCTCTTGATAGATATCCTATGTAATAAATGAAGAAAGAATGATAGAATTAGAATAGCACACTTTTTCAATCTCTACTAAAATAATGAATCTAGGCTTATGGTAACTCATCTCACAAAAAGAAAAACAACCAGAATTAGTTACTTTCTCCTGGAAGTACACAACACCATCTATGAAACATTCTTGCCAAAAGCAGCAAATCTGAATGCAATCATATCTCTAGATCTAGCTATAACTTTACAAGAAATACAATAGATAGAACACATCAATTGACATCACGGAGAGGCAATCACCAAAATACAGACCATGGAAAGTGTCACAGGACAAAAATCAAAAAAAAAAAAAAAAAAAAAAAAGGAAAGAAAACCCACAGCACAAGTGAGAACTGTAAAAACTTTCAGCATGAACACTACATTCCAGCTAAGAGACTTGACCAGACTTTAACATGGCTTCTAGCAGCCTCAAGTCTAGTTCTTGGAATGACCCAGCCCCCTTTTGAGTTCTTGTCTAGAAAAACTCAGGGATGCCAAAAGGATTTACTGTTTTGTTCCAGTTAACACCTGAAAATAGGCCCCAACTTCCCTTTCTTAGAGCATTTACTGAAAAGGGTTTATAATTGTGAAACCTTTCCCAGTTCTTTGAAATGTAATTATCAGAAAGGATAATGCCCCTGTCTCCTTGCCTCAGTGGGAGGATAAAAACCCTCACTTCAGTTAATGTCCCCTAGGAGACAACCAGTCTAATCACATTTACACTGACCAACCCTTTGTCATTTTCCACTTGAGTCTCCACTCTCTCCCCTTTCCTACCTCATTCTCCCTTTAAAACGCCCAGTTGCCTTTGCACAAATCGGAATGGAGTCCCCTACCATAAGTAGTTACTGAAGAAAATCTGTTTCACAGCTTTAACTAATGTCTGTTTGCCTGTGACAAAAAAAAAAAAAAGTTTGGGAAGGGAGAACCTATAAAATAATATTCTGCTAGAACAAATGAAAAAATATGAAAAAAGGGGAAATATAATAACTAATTGGCTATTTGATATTAGGAATTAGTGTTCTTTTAAATATGGCAGACCTATTATAGTTGTTTAAAAGAAGAGTCCTTCTATTTTAATGTCCTATTGACATTGAATACCTGAAATGATATGATGTCTAGGATTTGTTTCCAAATAATTTGAAGGTGGAGAAGGGCTGATAATCGCTGAAGTTTAAAGATGGGTACAAGAGGATTCATTAACCTGTTTTATCGAACTTGTATATGTTTGGAATTTTCCATAGTATATAGCTTTTTTAAAACATAAAAGTCATTTGACAAAAGACTAGTATTTTAATACATTAAAAATTCCCCAACTTCAACAAAATTTAATAAAACAAGCAATCTACTTACAAAATGAGCAAAGGATATGAAATGACATTACACTATAGAATACATAACCAATAAACACATGAAAAGATGTTCAATGTCACTAGCCATTAGGAAAATGAAAATAACAATGAGATAACACTGATGTTACTACTTACTAACTATTAGAACACCTAAAATAAAAAATAGTGACAATACAAAATGCTGGGAATGATCTAGAGAAACTAGATGTCTCTACTGTTGCCAGAGGGAATATGAAGCAGTAAAGGGAGTCTGAAAAATTGTCTGTCAGTTTCTTAAAAATGTAAACATATAATTACCTTTTGATCCAGCAACTGTACTCCTGGGCATTTATCACAGAGAAATGAAAATTTGTGTCTGCACAAAACCTGTACATGAATAGGAGTTTATTTGTAATAGCTCAAAATTGAAAAAAAAAAAAATCACAGTGCAATAAAAAGGAACAAAGGCAATACACACACTAACCCAATGGATGTCAGAGACTATGCTAAAAATAAAGTCAATCGCAAAAGGCCACACACTGTATGATTCCATTAATATAATATTCCCAAGCATCAAAATTACAGAGATGGAAAACAGATTAGTGGTTGCCCAGGTTTAGGGCTGGTGACAGGTAAAGGGTAAGTGTAACTACAAAGAAACAGCATAAGGGGCATGTTTATATTGACAGAGTAATTTGGTATCTTGATTGTGATGGTGCTTATATGAATCTACAGGTATGATTAGAACTATACACCCACATGGTATCAATGTCGATTTCCTGGGTTTGATATTGTACTATAGCTATATGTACAGTGGAATCTTTGGGGTTACTGGGTGAAGGGTAAAGAGGACCTCTTATAATATCTTTGCATCTTCCGTGAATCTCTGTATTTTAAAATAAAAAGTGGGGTTTTTTTTCTTTAAATCAAGCTAATCTAATTCTAAAGCCCATGACTTTCTCCCTGTGCTATGCTACCTCATCACTGAAGAAATTAAACGCATGAACAGGTGTTGAAACTCATATTCAACATCTGTAGTTACCTTATTTTGAAAAGCATCTTAGTATAGGCTGGATTTGGTTACTGTTGTCAGCAACCAAATTTTCAGAACTCCTGGCTTCCTCCTTTGAATATACTAAGTTTGGGATTCAATTGTCCAGGGGGGTTTCAAATTGCAGATGGTTTACAAATGAAATCAGTGGAAACTTCAACTTATAAGAGGAGAAGTCAAAATTTATTTATATCACTCCTCCCTTTCCCCCCCAAAAAAGTAACCAGAAACTTAATATAAGATTCACCCCCAAATAGAAGAGAGAAGATGTATATAACTGGGATAAACATTATTATTCTAAACCAGAAAGAAGTAATTTTTAAAAAACCTTCAAACCTCTGAATTTAAATTATATTCATCAAAACTCCACATAAACTTCAACAGCTAAAAATGTCTATATATATAATCATGACTTCTCTTCCCAAGTCATTTCTGAAAAGTGCTGCTAAATGTAATTGTATGGTTTTCTCTTAGACAATGCAAAGGTTCATTTAAAAGTTCATTGAAAGCAGAACATCCAACAAAAGAAGAGAAATAAAAAGAATTTAACATAACTAAATGAAGCAAAGCTTACAAACAGCCTTTCTTAATAATTAAAATGTTGAGATGTTTTCAGTAATAGGATAGCTTACAGGTAAACTAAAAATAATTTACTTCTTCACTTAATATTGAATAGAAAAAATACAATATTGGTGGGACAGAGTATTGTTATTCTTTTTTTCTGGTTAGAACCTGAGATTTCCAGAGAAGTTTTATTGATATTGACTACCTAGAGGGGAAAAAAAGGCTAAAAAGAAAATTTGAACCTTGAATGTTTGTGAACTCCTAACAGCTTGGGCAAAACTAACAGTAAATAATTTCAGACAGATTTTCTAATATCAGAGAAAACATATGTAGTTCATCTCATTTGACAATACATATCACATCCAAAGATGATAATTATAACAACAAAAAGATGGCTTTCTCTTTCTTTTTATTTCTAAATTAGTTCTAAATTGCTTTGAACAAATTTACATCTGATTCATTTCATAATGTTAAGAAATACCAGAACTAGGATCTTGTTTATTTTTTTGACTATCTTTTTACTCTTCTGAAGATATACTGAGTCAGACCTTGGTGTGAATGGGGTGGATATAAGATCTCCAGTTTTACAGTCAAATAGACCTGGATTCAAAGATCGACTGTGCTACTTCCTGGCTATGAGCTGTAACTTGTAGTGAGGATAAAACAAGAAAATATAGTGAGAGAACTCAGCACAAGGCCTAGGAGACACACACACACACACACACACACACACACACAACACAGAGAGAGAAAGAGAGAGAGAGAGAGAGAGAGAGAGAGAGATAGTTGGCTATCGTTATTTTCCAACATTCTTATTACAAATAACTGGGTATAGTGAACATACACAATTTTTCCAACTCAACACTTACATTGAAAATGTGCTAACAAGTCCCTTGTTGTTCAGCTATGCCATAATAAATAAAACTCCAAGAATTTTTCTTCTCTATTACAAAAGGTGCTTTCTATTGCCAATCTAAAATACTACTTTTCAAAGAATAATTGGGCATAGGATGACAAGATCATATCTTTTCCAACATACATTTTTACATCTAAAATGCATTCGACATTATTAAATTAGTTCAACTCTAAGAAAAGACTTTTCTAACTAGGTATCAAGTATATATCATTCTGCAGCAGCAAAATATATCAACTAGTACCATATTGTTGGCACAAGGTTCAGAAAACAAATTCCCAGGCATAGTACAAAATAGTCCACATTCTGGAATTTAAAAACGTCTTATTTATTTTTATGTATTTTTCATGTGCTTCTCTGTTCAACTGCAATGGTGCAGTATTCCTTGTTTTCAAAATTGTTTTGAAAAGAAAAAACCTTCCAGGAAGGCATATAATTCAAATAAACTAATATTAAATGTAATCCATGAAGATTTTTTGCCTAAAGAATGATTTTTGCTTTGCTATTTAAATTAACATTATATTTTTTTGAAAAAGACAAAAAGTAAAGGAACAAAATCCCACTCTATTGTACCTCTGTTTCTAAAATTTTTTTGCACACCAGACCACTGATCTTAAAAAGAGCAAATTACTCTTTTAAAAAGCATGCCAACCAGAAGAGACAGAGGCAATATAGCAAGTAATATTACTGAAAATCTTAATAAATGAGTATATTTATTTATTGAAAATTATTTTAAAGTGTTCTGCTATATATTCTGACAAAATTAATAGAGAGCCATAATATCAAGGTAAAATCAAACAAATTTAATCTTTCTAAATGGGTTCCCTCCCTTCTAAGCAATGTAGGCTAGGGCACCTATGGGAGGAGAACAAATTACTCATTCACCTGTTTACTCTGGTCTAAAACTGTAGGCTATTAAGTAATAAGATTGTTTTTGAAGAAAAAAGAAAAGGTGAGCCTGAGATGTTCACTTTTCTTGGCCTTAAAAACTCCATTATTATCCATTCACTAGTCAACAGCTATTGAATTTTTACTAAACTCAATCCAGCATCTGCTCAAATCACTAAACTAAAATTCCTAAGGTCACCAAATAGTCAAATACCTTAACCCACATTTAGTCTTTATCTTACAGAATATTTCACATTGTTTATCAAATCTTCTTTCTTGGAAATCTCTACTCCTTTGGAGTCATTGAAAACCTTCATCTCTAGTTCCCTTTTAATATTTCTCCATCTTTTCTGAAGCCCTCTGTGGCTTTCCTTCTTCCACCCACCCCTAATATGCTATTTTGTATTAACATATTTTATTTTCATATTAAACACTATCACTACATGATCTCATTCACTTTCAGATTCTAATTTTGATTCTTCTGTATTTATCACTCAAAATATCCATTCCAGCTATGACAACTTCATCTCTATATAAATTATTGAACTTTTTTTGTATTATTGCTGTATCTCATGAAATAAATGGATATATTTTCACCAAATTTGGACAGTTTATGTGAATAAGGCCAGGTTTTAAATATGGATTATAGCATATTTTAATATATGTTAGTCTATTTTGTTATAAATAAATAAATGGAGAAGGGAAAGATTTGTAACAGTTGAAAGCCAACAAATAAATATGCAAGGAATAATAGAATTAGAAAATCATCATTAAGCAACCATAATAATAGTTAAGTGAATCAAGCAAGAAAACATTAGTGGGTTCTAAAACTGGTGGGTAGAAGCATATGTACAGTCTCAGAATTTGTCCCCACAATATATTTATTAACTACAAAAGAAGAAAAGGTAGAAAAACCTGGTAGATACCACCATAATTAAATGATCATAGTCAAAATCATCAGTAATGGTGACAAAATGATATCACGTGCTGAAAAGACTCATCATTTCTGTTGTAGTCCTGCCAAAAAATACATAACCTGAATCTGGTCATGACAAAATATCAGACAAACTCAAACCAAGGAACATTTTTACAGAATAACTGGTATTGTACTTATAAAACATCTCAATGTCAAGAGAAAGAAAGACTGATGAACTGTTCTATATTAAAGGAGGCTAATCAACATGGCAAGCAACTGCAACGAATGATCTGGAATTTCTTTTGTGATAAAGGACATTCTTAGGACAATTGATAACATTTGAATTATGGCTGTAAACAGAGAATAGTATTGCTTTAACATTAATTTATTGTTTTTCATCAGCATATTGTGGTTATGGAAAACAATGCCCTTATGATTTAGTCAGCTAGGGCTGCTATAACAAAACACCACAGACTGGGTTGCTTAAAAAAATAGAAATTTATTTTATCACATTTCTAGAGGCCAGAAGTCCAAGATTAAAGTGCCAGTAGGGTTGATGTCTGGTGAGGCCTCTTCCTGGTTTGCAGACAGCTGCCATCTCACTGTGTCCTCATGTGGCCTTTTCTCTCTGCGCACTCAGAGAACAAGCTCTCTGGTGGCTCCTCCTGTTCTTACAAGGACATCAGTCCTATGAGATTAAGGTCCCTTCCTTATGACTTCATTTAGCCTTAATTATCTCCTTAAAGGCCTTATCTCCAAATATTATCACATTAGGGGTTAGGACTTCAACATATGAATTCGTTGGGGCAGAGGGAGAAACAATGCAGTTCATAACATCTCTGCTTTCAAGAAAGATAAACGTCTAAGGGGAAAAGGGCATATTGTCTTCAAATAACTTTCCACTGGCTCAGGAAAAAACTAGACACATAGTTTTAATATCTAGTATTTATCTAGATACATACTAGACAGACAGTAGGTAGGTAGGTAGGCAGATAGATAGATAGATAGATAGATAGATAGATAGATAGATAGATAGATAGACAGAGAGATATAGAGGTAGATATAAAGTGATAAAGCAAATGTGGTAAAATATTAACATTTATTTGAGGAATGTGGATGAAATATACATAGAATACTACTCTCGAATATTTGAAGTCTATCAAAATAAAACATTTCAAAATCTTAGTTATAAAGCATACACACAACACACTTTGGGATTTTTTCAGAGAAACTAGGGTATAAGAGAACACTGCCAACTAACATACAAAGAAGGAACAAAGAAGATAAAGTGTCAAATATGAGCCCCTAGTCAAATGTTAACAGATGGGATACTCAAAGATTGCAGGTGCTTATTTGTGATGGTGCCGCTTGCCACTTGGACAACTCATGTCATGTGCTCCATAGTACACAGCAGGAGGGACTGGATTATTTTAGAATGGTTAACAGTTTTTCTACCTCCGGGTAGACCAGCAAATTCATGAAGTTTTCAAATTTTTTTCCCTCCTCTCTGTATAAGCATCTCAGATAAGATAATGACTTATACCTTATTTCTCAAATTAAAATAGAACAACTATTTTATGAGAAGTTTCTTGAAACTCCCTCTGCCTTTCTGATTCTACCAAGAACCCTGGATGTTAGGCACCAAAAAAGGGAGTCACCAGGCATCTACTCCTCGCTAGGGAAGAGTCTGGCAATATGCCAGTTCCTAGTGCTCTAGGGGCAGCGGGGTGAGATACAGGTCTTCAATCAGACCAACCAGGTCTCAAGTATGCATGTCCCTACCCACGCACTGTGGTCTCTCAGAGTCAGGAAGCTCCAAGTCTGGGCTTTCAAAAGCCTAATGCCCCAATATGTGATACAGCAGCTACCTGTTGGTGCCTTGTATGTATTATCTTTTATTACTTACTCATAACAGCCCTTTGAGGTTATGACTGTCCCCATTTTATTGATGAGAACACTAAGACTCAAACACTTGACTAAACAGCTGAGTAAAAACCAGGAAAATAATAGTTCTATTTTACGACAAACGTCTGCCTTTCTCTCCAGTATTTATTCTCCCCATTTCCTTAGTAACAGATACACATTTTTTTTAGCTGGATTCATTGCTGATCAACTAAAAGATAACATTTCCCATCCTTTCTATGACTACATGTGGCACATGACCAATGAGACATAGGCAAAAATATCAAGTGGGCAAACTAAGAAATTGTAAAGAGTAGAGAAGAACCTTATTTGTGTCCTTAGTCCTGTCTCCTTGAACTTGGATATAATGGCCAAAGTGCTAACAACTATCTTGACTATAAAAGTGAGGGCCATAACCTAGGGGTGGAAGAACAGGGAACTAGAAAAAATATTGGCAAAACAAAGAGATTTAAACAAGTTTGTGGAGTTATCATACTGATTAATTTAAATAGAGAAAAAAATAAGCTACCATTTTGCTTAATCCAGGGTTTTTTTTTTTTTAATATAGTAACTGAACTTCAACCAAGTGTATATTTTTTATAGTAAAATACGTACAACATGGCTGGTTCTGGACTCTGAACTTTATCTCTACTCTCTAACTTTAAAAAAAAAAATTTATTAGTTTCAAGTA
Source organism: Eonycteris spelaea (assembly GCA_003508835.1). Lineage (NCBI taxonomy): Eukaryota > Metazoa > Chordata > Mammalia > Chiroptera > Pteropodidae > Eonycteris > Eonycteris spelaea. The sequence goes on along the minus strand of PUFA01000028.1, from coordinate 14,371,152 downwards.
TACAATCATTGGTTAGACATCTATATGTTAGTAAAATGATCCCCCAATTGCTCCTTCCCTCCCCTGACCCTCCACCTAGTCAATGTATTAATGCTAACTGCATTCCCTGCGCTGTGCTCCCCATCCCTGTGACCATCCATCAGCTAGTAATTTGTACTTTTTTAACCCTTCATTCCATTCTCCCAGCCCCTAAGCACTCCTCCCCTCTGCCTGTCAACAAATTGTCCACTATATTTGTGAGTCTGTTTTTGATTGGTTTGTTTTTGTTCCTTAAATTCTCATATAAGTAAAATCACATAGTGTTTATCTTTCTCTGTCTGACTTAAATACCTTCTAGGTTCATCAAAGCAATTATCTTTTTCCATTCCCTTCCTTTTCATATGTAGGGGTCTTGTTTTCTTATCCTTTGCACTCTATCTTTTGTTTGGAGCACTTAATTCTTTTCCATTTAAGGTACTTATTGATAGGAATGTAGTTGTTACCATTCTTTATTCCTGTTTTTGATACATGTTTTTTTTCTTAAAGAAGTCCTCCAACATTTCCTGTAATTCTGGCTTGGGTGATAAATTCCTTTAGTTTATTTTTGTCTGGGAAGCTCTTTATCTGTCCTTCAACTCTAAATGATAGCTTTGCTGGATAAATTATTCTTGGTTGTAGATCCTGGGTCTTCATCCTGTAATATTTTTTGCCAAGCCCTGTCCTGCATAGTTTCTTTTGAGAAATCAGCTGCCAGTCTATGGGTGTTCCCTTATATGTAATTATTTTTTTCTCTTGCTGCTTTTAATATTCTTTCTTTGTATTTAACTTTGGCATTTTAATTATGATGTGTGGTGTGGGCCTCTTTGGATCCCTGATTTTTGGAATTCTCTGAGCTTCCTGGGTTTATGTCCATTTCCTTCACCAGGTTAGGGAAGTTTTCCATCATTATTTCTTCAAACAGCTGTTCAACATCTTGATTTTCTTCAGTTATGCAATCAGATGAATATTTGGAGCCTTAAGTGTCCCATATCCTCCTTAAATTATTTTTTATAGTCTTGGCATCTTTTTTTTTCCATTCTGATTGAGTGTCCTGATTGGCTCTTGTCCTTCTAGATAGGGCATTTGATCCTCTTCTTTATTCACTTTGTTTATTTTTGTTTATTCCATTTAATATACTTCTCATCTCAGATAATGTGTTCTTCATTTCAGACTGGTTCCTTTTATAATTTCCATTTCCATTTTTATGTTTTATCTCTTTGTTGAAGTTCTCACTGAATTTATCTACACTTCCCAAAAGTTCATTGAGCATCTTTATAACCAGTGTTTTGAACTCTGCATCTGTTAGATTACTGATTCCATTATATCTGATCTCTGTTCTGTTCTGTCATATGGTTTCTGCTTCTTTGTCTTCCCATTTTGGCTGCCTTCCTATCTATTTCTATGTAAGAAGCAAAGCTCCTAAGTCTCCTGGTCTTATTAGTGTGGATTTGTGAAGTAGGTGTCCAGTGGCACAGTCCTGAGAGGGGTTCAGCTGCAGGCCAAATTTATCCCAAGCCTCTACCCCTCCAGGGCCACCTGTTAAAATTCAGCAAGCAATCACAGATGCTGTACTTATAGTGCCTCAAAAGGCGCATCAGAAACTGAGGCCAGCTGCCTCCAGTGTGAGTCTAGGTGCTGCTCAGCAAGGAGCACCTGACTCGCTGAGGATACACCTGGATGTGGCTTGGGTGGGGCTGTGAGTTGGGGGAGGCAGGGTTTCAGGGAATCCTCTGGGCGGTGCAACCTCTGTTATCCAGTTCGAAGACATCACAGCTATGGCAGTGCTGTGCCTGTGCACTGGCAGTGGGGAGGGCTCAACAGGGAACAATGGATACTGCCAGCACTTCTGTACCGAGAGAGTCTTGTCTTGCCCCTCACTCCAAAAATGCCTCCTTGTAAGTCCCTGGTGCCTCCTGTGTGCAGCTGAATGGGCACTGGTGCTCAGAGTGAGCAGGCCTGTCACCACAAAAATCTGCTCATGGACGCGGCCCCTTTAAGAGGTTTCTGCCTCTATCATCTATGTTCTTTTTCTCTCTACTCTCTAGCTTTTATAAGGGACATAGATGAGATGACTGAGGCACAAATTTTTAATATTTCCCTGAATAGTTAGAACTTAAATTTATAATGCAAGTCTGGATGTTTTTTTAAATCAATAATTACCTTCCAGGATTGTTATGATGAATGAGTAAATATGCCCCATTCTGTGTTCCTGTAATTTGTCCTCTGTAAAGGAACTTTCTTCCAGAAGCCACCCACTCACCAATGACTTGCTCAATTGTCAGAGTAAGGGGAATCACCCTGCTTGGATCTTCCCATCTCTATTGCATGATAACAACTGTGTGTTCCTGAAAATGCTTTTGATTATATGGGGCAGATCACTGCATATTAAACCAAGTCTTTTACCTGAATAGACTACATCCCAGCAGCCGTATCCATATTTACATATATCAGTGCTGGCTCTGTTTGATAATCCAATAGATGATGGAATAGATATCTTCTGAAATCAATTCCTCCCATAAGACAATTTGCCAAAATGACTTTCTCATCACAATGCAGATTGACTCATCTCATAGTTTCTTAGATAATTTTTTTTTTTTTTTTTTTTTTTTTTTTTTTTTTTTTTTTTTTTTTTTTTTTTTTTTGTAATAGGTGGTAAAGGGCTTGGTACTAAATTCTAGTGAAGAGAGTAATGGACTCAGAGGAAGGAACTGCGGCAATCAGTGCATTCTTTGTTTTAAACATATTGCCTTTCTTATGAGATGAGATGAAAATAAAATGTGTTTGCATCTCAAAACAGGCTAAACCAAGCACTAGGCAATATATGAGATAGGAATCTCAATTTATTTATAATCTCTATTACTCAGGCATATTGCTTTGCATCTTATATATGAGGTATGACAATAAAGTAATGAGATCAGTTTTTTTATTTGGTTCATAAACTGGCACTGATGAAAATTCGAAAATAAAACTGAGGAATTGCAAAATGGATAAAATAAGTTTAGAGCCAAGATCATTCATTTCAAAATGTATAACACTCATTTATATATATATATATATATAAGCTCTGGTCTATTTATTAAAACTCTAGTTATAGAAAACCAATAAAATATACTTAAGCCATTAAAAAAGAAAAAAACTTGTCATGGTATTTGATCTTCACAGCTCATATATACACACATTTTAATTTAGTGATAAACGAAATTAAACACTGAGGAATATGTGTTTTCTTATTCTTTGAGTTTTTCAAGAAAGCCGAATGTGTATATTTTATTTTACTACATTTGGGAAAATCTTTATGCTATTCCTTGAGCCAGAATTTAAAAACTGGTTTAAGATGCAAACTCAGGCTTGGATTCTTTACCGTGACTACTCAACTGACCATCCCCAAAGACGAAACTGAAAAAAGTAATTCTCAATCATACAGGTATTTGCATACAAAGAGGAAATATCTCAGAGGGTTTCACAGGACATTATGATTATGTATTAAGTTATGCGTTAGTGCATAAGCTCAAGAGCACAAAAAATAAACCTACTCCCGCAAAATGATATACTGTGTCTCTGATGAAGAAGGCAGAGGCAGAAAAGGCACAAGAATAAGTGGACTGTAGAGGAGAAAGCATGTCAGTACAAAGAAAAGACATGAAATTCGGGATTATTCAGACGCAATGCTACGAGGCTCAGATGGACACTGGCGACGACCATAGAAGGCCTGATGCTGTGTCCAGAAGATGTCAAGTCACCAAAGGAAAGGGCATAACACAAAACCTTAATAAATCAAAGAAGAAGCTATGAATAGATAAGAACGTGCTCTTTTTGCAGAGATAAGTTTAATGGGTAATAACACAAAAGTACTATCAGTTCATGAGTACATTTTGATCTAAATGAATGACCTCAGTCTACACTTTGATTACTCTTGACAGAGAATATTCACATTGTTACGGGCGGTCTCAATGTGCTCCTATTTTTTTTTTTTTTTGTCTTCAGTGACATCATTACAATATGATTTGGCTTTCTAAACACACACTTTTTTCTTCCTTCTTCTCTCTGTCCCATAATCATGCATCTACTTTATTCTTATTTTTCCTTCATCATCCTCTTGTTTCATTTTTCTCCTCAATAATCTTTTCTTCTGATAATCTTTCTCCTCTTATAATCTTTTCCTCTTCCTCCTGTGTGTTCTATGCCGTTCTTGGTTACAAAAATAATACAAAATTGAGTCTCAAAGACCAATGACAGGAATCAAAAGACAAAGTTCACCTGAATCGCCTCAAAAGACCCAGTCAACATCGTTAGTCATTAGTCAAAGTGAAATACCACTTTGCACCCCCTAAGATGCCCATAATCAAAAGACAGTAAGGAATATTGGTGAAAAGGTGAACTAACTGGCACCTGCACACATTATTGGTGGGAAGTGTAAAACTGGCACATTCAGTGTGGAAACAGTTTACAAAAATAAAAACATAAACTTACTATATAACCCAGCAATTTCCCTTTTAGGCGTTTACCTACTCCTCTAAAAAAATAAAACAATGTCCATACAAATATTTGTATGCAAATGTATATAACAGGATTATTTATAATGGCCCAAAATGAAACCATCCAAATATCCACTAACTGATGAATAGATAAACTAAACACAGTTAAATACTATTTGGCAATAAAATTAAATGAAAAAATGATATATGCTATTATATAGGTAAACTCCAAAAACTATCCTGAGTTAAACAAGTCCAATACAAAAGATTACTTATTTCATTATTACATTTATACGAAATGCCTAGAAAGGGTAAATCTACAAGGAGAGACAGCAGATGAATGGTTGCCTAGGGCTGGGATTGGGGCGAGAATTTATTGCAAATAAACATGACAGGTCTTTTGGGGATGGAGGGATGTTCTAAAAACTGGATCGTAGTTTTGCACAACTAAAATTTATTTAAAAGCATTGTACTGTATGCTTAAAACTGGGTTAACTTTACAGTATGTAAATTTTACCTCAAAGCTTTAAAAATACTCTGAGCATATCATTTTTACACAATAGTGATAAATATTAGTATGACAAGTATCTAATTCAGTAGATTCCATTGTAAAACTAGAGATATATGTTCATGAAAAAAAACTCTGACAGCCTGGGTTGAAAATGCCAAGGCAGCATCATGGCATGTTAGATGTTATACTTTAGTTTTCTTAGTATTTACAGAACGTACTGAAATATCCCCGTTATTTATACACTCAAGCTTAAAATTCATCAAATTCAAGCCTTTAGGTTATTGATTTCATTCTTTTTGATATTACAGTCATGCTCCACATATCATTTTAGTCAATGACCAACCGCAAATATGATGGTAGTCCCAGAATATTATAACAGAGCTGAAAAACTCCTAATGTCCAGTGACATCATAGCTGTCATAGTGTTGTAGCAAAAGGCGTTTTTCACCTGCTGGTGGTGACCCTGGTATAAACAAACCTACTGTCATGCCAGTTATATAAAAATATAGCAGATACAATTATATAAGGTACATAATAGTTGATAATAAATGACTATGTTACTGCCTTATGTATTTGCTAAATTGTACTTTTTATCATTATTTTAGAGTGTACTCTTTCTACTTATTTAGACAAAAAAGTTTGCTGTAAAATAGTAGACTGTGTTACGTCAGCAATAGTCTCAAACATCTGTTTACCAAGACTCTTGAGTGCATAATTTTTTCTTGTGCTTGATTTAATCCCATGGTGCTTTGTACAGTAACATGCTGTACAGGCTTGTAGCCTTGGAGCAGTACACTGTACCATACAGCCTAGGTGTGTAGTGGGCTAGACCATCGAGGCTTGTGGAAGGGCTCTATGATTTCTTAACAATGAATTTCTCAGAACTTATCCCTGTTGTTAAGCAGTGCATGACTGTATTAATAGGTGTATTAAATGGATGTATTAAAATAATGTATTAAAAATAACGTATTTTATAAACTACTTTCATTTATAAACCAAGCATTGCTTGCAGCTGACCTGACATTTTTCAGAAAGAATGTCTGTATTTTGTCCATGTTGCCATTGTTTATAAACATCTATATACCTTTGTCATAAACCTTTGCAAATTGTACTGTGAAGTTCCACCCCATATCTGACTCACTATATTGTATAAGCTTCTTGTAGGCAGAAGTGCTATCCTCAATGACGTGCATCACAGCTAACTTATAATACTCGATGGATTTTGGCTAAACATTACATGCATTAGTTTACTGTGGCTGCCATAACAGATTACCACAAATTTGCTGGTTCAAAATCAAAGAAGATTATTCCCTCACATTTCTGGAGCCCAAAGGCCTGAAATCAAGCTGATGGCAGGGCCACACTCCTTCTGGAGACTCTCGGGGAGAATTCTTCCTGTATCTTCTGGCTTCTGGGGCTAGGAACATCTCTTGTCTTCCTTGGTTTGTGACTACATCATGCCATGCTCTGTCATTCCAATCTCATGTCACCTTTTCCTCGTCTGTCTCTTACAAGGACACTCCTCATTGAATTTGGGAACTACCCGAGTATTCCAGGATGATTTCACTTCCAAATCCTTAACTCAGTTATATCTGCAAAAGTCCTTTTTTTGCAAATAAAGTCCTATTTACAGGTTCCAGAGATTTGAACAAGAACATATTTTTGGAGAATCACCATCAAACTCACCACACTATATACTCTAAATTAATTTTAAAATATTTTAAAGAATTTGGCAACACCCACATTAACATAAAGCAGCTTTGCCTTCCTACAGATTCACTTTTGTCTGGGAAAACAGTTTCTTTTATTTACCTATGTAAATTCAACTTAAATTCTGGGAGTAGATTTTGTGATGTGCTTGACCATGGCCCAAACGGAAAATAGGAAGCAACCTTTTCCATGATTAAATAAACATAATTCACTGAAGCATGAGCCAGCTGCATATTATTCCCCCAGGCTTTTAAATTTTTCCAAAATTTTCCTTTTGATTGATAGCAGTTATTTTCCATGGTCCCTATAACTTTCCAATGGTGTTTTTCCAAAAGAGGCATATTTGAATAAGTCTTGAACTGGAATAAAGTATTTTAACTAACTATGAAACAATATAAAAAGAAATTTTGCTCTTTATCTATACATTTTATCACAGCCTTCAGTATCAGAAGCACTATTATCTCAATTTTTTACATATGTTTTAGTTTATGTTTAGGGAAAGAATGTGACCAGTCACACACATCTAGAGCTCAGCCACTGTAGTTTACAAGTACAGAGTTCTACTGCTTTAATGGGGAAGAAGAGAGAAAATGAAAGAATACTGTATTACTAAATGTTTTAAAAATGAGGATAAATGGAAATAGCCGATAGCTTTTTAAGCCTCACTTCTGGATGTGACTAGAACTCGAACAGTCAACACCAACTACTCTACATTTGAAATAGGAAATTTTACCAATATCATAATACATTTATATAATTTTCCAACTATACTTTTAAAGACAAACTGAGAATCTCAAAGGAAAATTAAAAGGAAAACTTTCAGTGTGCAAAGATTTGAGGCAAGCCCATTAATATCAATACTATTCCCTTCTCCTCCAATTATTATACACTATGTAACTACTTGCAGATTATACTAAATCTTCCTACAATATAGTTTGCAAAAAATAAATGAAAAAGTGATGGATATTAAATTTCTTTTAGAGCTTCAGCCTCATTTTTTAAAAAGGTGAACCTGTGGCCTCTTCACAATTGCACAATTCAAATATTGTAACATACATTAGATGGAAGACTTAAATAACCTAATAATTAATGTAATTAACCTAACAATCAGTGTTAAAGCCTACAATTTTTGTCTGTTTTCTTTTCTTACTAAAAAAGGTGAATACTTAAGGTTCATTAGTATTTTATCAACAGATAGCTTCAATTTTTAAAGCTTAAGAAATAAACATGCTAATATTTCTCAAGATCATTAACACATTAGGTAAGATACTTAAGTTTTACTGGGGTAGGGTAGGATAATAAAAAGACAAGAAAAAAATTTAATATATGGAGAAAGTATTTTGTGCAAATTACCTTTATTTTTAAATATTTAATTTTTAATTTCTTATTTCTACTTTGCATTAAAATAAACTTAAAGACCTTGAACAATTTATTAGCAAACTGACAGAAGTAATATTATTCTCATTTAATAAAAAATGAAATGAGAGAATATAAAAGTCTTGACAACCATGAATGTCTACAGAAGTATACTTTTAGTTTTTTTAGAAATCATCCTCATTAACTGTCAAAATTAGAACTGTCAAAATAAGTTATACAACGAATAGGAGACTTTATGAAATTGTTTAACAATTTACTCCCAGAACCCTGAGCAATGCCTGGCATGTGGCTGGTTTTCATTACGTTTGTGTCAGATGAATGAAGGAAGAAATGGAAGAAACTAAGAACACAGTCATGTAGCCCTAAGTCTGAGTATAGGTTCCACTATCTGCTATATGCTGGTCGAGTTCTTTGTCTTCAAAGAGTTCATTTGGCACGGCACCTGACTAGATAGGTCTTTTCCCCTTATATAAGCATGTGTGTCTTGCCTCCCTGGGTTCTATTGCAAGAATTATTCTTATAATTCCATTCTTTCTTTACACTTCCAGTGTCCACCATGGCATGCTCTCAAAACTCAGAAAGTGTCTAAGGATGATGATGATGGGGGACTACAAAGCTTCCTCTAATATTTAAGGGGAACAGTGTCTAAAGTAAACACCTTGCATAATATAACAATGTGCCCTCTTTGCTGTTCTCTTGTGCTCATGTTTCTTAAGTTATAGAAGAATTTCATAGAACACCAAGAAGAAACTTTGTTCTTCAGCTGTTCAAGAGACTCACTTGATAAACCAACTGCCCCACCAAAAAAAAAGAGTCATACTTCCATACCTACACTCTTGCTTGAAACATGGACCTCTGATATTAACTTTTTCAGTATGTAATCAAATCCAAATCAAAAACTCATAGTCTTGCCAGAGTATGAACAGATTTTGTTCTGAAAATCTGAGTATCTCTGTTACTCATCCTTGAAGCCCAATTCCTATCTGTAAAGTCAAGAGCGAAATGGGGAGGGAGAGGGTTAAAAATCTCATCACTGGAACCAACCCTACTCTCTCTCCAGCTGTGAACAATTAGCCTTGTCAGCACTCCCTCCAGGAAACTCCTGCTGCTTTATTAGGATGAATGGGAAACAGAATTTTGACTTTTTGATAGGTGGGGTTATAAATCTGCTATCAAGACTTAGAGGGGATCAGCTGGGTTTATGTGCACAAGTTGAATCTTTAATTATGGACCCCACAAGATGTTCAAATTAGAAATGCCCTATTGTGTTTAAAACAGAAGTGAGAGGAGATAGAGAAACTAGGTTGGTGATGAAGGAAACTTTCTTTTAATGGAATTATACAGAAGGCAGGTGACAGCTGTGCAGAGCAAGGTCTCTGAATATCCATGGTGTGTCAACATTCAAGTCTTTGTTCAAACACAATTCTGTCTTTTTCATGGCTAGTCATGATTTTAAGACTTTCTCTTAATTTCAAATCTAATTTTTAAACAATATTTGCCATAAAAATAAGTAATCCAGCTCTGAGAAAATAGAAAAGGTGAAAGCAAGTTGAGTTTTTCAAAGGAGAAAGACATGCCAAGAACCCAGATACAATAGATTAATTAATAAACTATTCCAATCTACTTCTATGAGAGTCTATTTTTCTGAGATAAGTTATATATTTTTTTAACATGAGAATTGACCACGCACCATTTTTTCTTTTTTTTGACTTCTAAGACTTGGTCATCTGATGACAGTGATAACCAGAACACAGGAATACAATCCACTGAATAATTTGTATTAACTATTTATCTGTGTATAACAAATTAATTCAAAACCTAGCACTTGCAATAAGCATTTATTATCTCAGAGTTTCTGTGGGTCAGAAGTCTGGCTATAGTGTAACTGGTGCCTATGGCTTGAGGTCTCTCATGAGGTTTCAGTCAGAGTGTTGGCGGGGCTGCAGTCTACCTGATGGCTTAGATGGGGGAGGACTTCTTCCAAGTTCACTCTGATGGTTGCTGGTCAAATTCAGTTCATCCCGAGCTGTTGGACTTGGGCCTCACACCCTCGCTAGCTATTCACTGGAGTCTTCCCTCATTCCCTGCCACTGGGGCACCTCTGTAAGGCAGGTAGCATCTCTCGGAGCAAGCAGGCAAGAGAGTGAGGGGGATACCCAGATGGAAGTTGTTCCTTTTGTAACCTAATCTCGGAAGTGACATCCCATCACTTCCTTTCCACAAAAGTCAGTCATTAAATCCAGCCCACACTCAGGGAGAAGAGATTACACAAAGTGCATGAATACTAAGAAGCACAGACCATTGGAACAATCTTTGAGTGTGCCTCCATACCCTTATTGTAAACGTTCATTTAAGAATTGTTTTCACTTAAATTAGCACCAACAAAAACCATATCAAGCAGCTAAGATTCAGGGCTGGCCCTTTTAAAACAAATAAATAAACAAACAGGACAAATAGCCAGTGCTCTGAAATGCACAAAAATAAATACATGTGAAGAGAAAAAAATAAGGAAAATTGCCTTTTGAAAGCATAAAAAAGTCATGTGAGCTGCTTTGAAAAAGTGTTTTAGTTTAAGATATCAACCTAGAAAATCCTCTTTTAAAAGGGAAGAATTTCCCCTTACTTGATTAAGCCCAGAAAAAGCTTGAGTTTTGTCATCAAGAGAGTGTGTGTGTGTGTGTTAAAACTACTTATTTCACTACCAATTTCCATGACAGGTTTAAAGATTCTTATAGCATTTTATTGTTAGCAGCATTTAACTTAGCCTGGAAATATAGTAAACTTTTCTCTTTATTGATTTAAAATAATTTTATGGAGAACCTGGTTGGTTTTATAAAGGTATCACTAATGTACATGAGATTTTGCTCAATCCCAAGATGCATTTTTTTGCTAGCAAAAACCACAATGAGGCGATTAGAGCTGCAAAATTATAGGAACTTATTTTGCTGAGAAGGACTAGAAATTATTTAGTCTAGTCCCCTAGCTGTTTTATGCTCCTGGCTGTCGATCTTAAAGGTTGCCTATAGCAGAGCTTCTTTTCTTTAAATTCTCATGGTTCAGGCATTCAGAAATTTGTACCAACTCTTTGAAACCCTTTTATATTTCCCACCACTAACAACTCTTGGGAAACATTAAATTTGAAGTTGCGATTGCTTTTTCCTAACACTTATGACTTTACTTAGGTTGAGTTATTGATATGATTGGTACCTGATACTCATACATTTTACTAATCTCAGTTAAAACCAATTTTATATTTTTAAATTTATTCTTGGTTTTAATAATATATAATATAACACCATGACAGTTTGATGAGAAAAACTGATATGCTTTGTTAAAATATAACAGGAAATTACACCAAGTCCAGCTTTGTAGCATCAGAAATTAAAGTGGCTCAATTTCAAACCATGAACTAGAAAGACCAATAAATAAATGAATAAATTAATTAATAATAGAAAGTCAGAATGAAAAGGAATGAATCTCAGGGACATGGCAGATGAGGCAATTTCACAAGGATATAGCCAACCTAGGTAACTTCAACATCTCCAGCTCTTGGAGATGGTGCAACTTTGCGAGTTGGGGAAGAGGTACAGTAATAATTACTATAATGAGTGACAGAATCAAAGCTCAAAGATACCGCCAAATGATATCTCCAACAAGAATAAGAGGCCATATCTAAAACACTGAATTTTAAATTGATGATTTTTCTATCACCTGAATTTAATACTCTATAGCTTTATAGATAGAGGACAGAAGTGGAGGAAAATGAAGCTAAACAATAATATAAGATCTTGGGGTGAGGGAAGGGTGATGGTGACAGTATATTCACTAGGATCCAAGAGTCTGCCACACAAGATACGACACTAGGCTTTGAAGAATAGCAGAATATGCCACCCCAAAATATGTCACTTTGGCATAAAGATTGTTTTGAGCTAAAGACAATCAAGGAGAAGCAAGAAAAGCTCCCTCACCTCACCTTACTTGCCTAAAAGCAGGACATACATTTTTAAAGGTGTCCTTCCTCCCCTCTCTACTGGGAAAGATAAAAGTTAATCACTGGAGACAACTTTAGACCTGATCAGTCTGGAGAAGGCATCAGAGGAATCTGCACAGCAAACTTTACTAACTTGCCTTTATTTGCCATTAGTTTCCTCCCATATATTCACCTTCCCATAGTTCGTCACCCTTGGAAACTGAAAGCTGCTTTCCTTTGTCCTATTATTTCTCTATAAATCTACTGTTCTTTGTTAAAGATGCTCTACAAGCCTCAGTTCTAAGCAACCACTTTGAGTTACTCATTTTTCCTTGGGTATCACCCATGAATACATGAAGTACACATGTTAATAAACTTCTGTTTTTCTCTTGTTAACCTGTGTTTATGATAAGCATCTCAGCAAGAACTCAGAAGAGTGGAGGGAAAATTATTTCTTCTCTCCTACAGCTGCATGAATAGACATCAAGTCCATAAAGAGAAGAGAGCAAATTCTACTTCTCTAGAAATAGAATTCAAATTCAACTCTAGGCACCTCACTTTCTTAGAGATGTCAATTAATTACAGTTTACCTAGAGAAGAACAATCAGAATAATAAGAAATCTTAAAACTGTAGGATGTGAAGAAAAGGTAAAGAATGTGAAGGTGTTTATCCTGGAAGAGAAGTGATTTAGAAGAAAAGGCCGCTTGCAGATATCTGCAGCACTATTGGTGGAAGAAGGGTCGCACGAGTTTTCTTCGCCCCAGCGGAATGGGCAACCTCAGGAAGTAGTGAACACTTAGTCACTCAGCGTTCAGAGTAGAGGCCAAACACAGATAACAGTGCCATGCTGGAGAGAGTGCTATGGGAGAGGTCAACTCTATTACCATCAAAGGGTCTTGAAATCCCAAGAGTCTACAATTTGGTCCACTGGTCAAGATCAGGGAACTCTTCTCTGGTCATTGGTTGCTAGGTTTAGCTTTGCTCTAGAGAACCTCGGATATATAAGTTGATCTCAAAATCATGTGTTGTACTTCTTACATTACTGACACTTTTAATCCCTAAGGTTTGCCTTTTGAGGGCCAGGAAAAAAAAGCCCTGTATCAGCTACTACAAAAAGCCATATAAAAGAAAGCTGTAATTCTTCTTACAACTTATCTCTCAGTCCATATTCCTTGGCTCCCCTGGGGCTTAGGATATGTTTCCTGAAATTCTCCCTATGCTTCTGAGAACAAAATCAATGTTGGCTCAAAGAGAGGTACAGAATTGTATCACACCACACATTAAGTCAGCATAGAGTGTCCAAACAACAATTCTACCAGCATTCAGAGAAAGATGCAATAAAGTAAACAGAAGAGCTTCATACAGAAGGTGAACTCTGACCTGGACCCTGCAGGAAGAGAAAAGTTTATATGGGGAGGGAGATGTGCCTTTCTCAAAGGGTTAGAGCTCAAGCAGCCAGGAACATAAAAGGCAGAGACAAGAACAAAAGCAATACAATCCCCTTCACTACTCTCTATGTATTGAGACATAAAGGAATTGCATTTTCTGTCTGCCCAACCATTCCACACTCATTTTACCTCTGCTCTAAAGTAATGAAAAGTATATCTTGATTCCTGAATGAGCCACAAGGCTAATGAGGTAGCACCATTAGTATCAGGATTTAGTCTGAAATAATTACTTTTATCTACATTTTGGCTTCCTTGTTGAAATGTAGAGATGTAAAGAGGTGATTCTGAAAGTACTTCAACAGGGTTTGGAGCAGATGTTTTCATCTGGAACACTAACTCCAAGAGTCTTAAATCACTTGGGAACAGACATCTATAAAAATAATTCTTTTTACACTGTATGGCTAAAATCAGTTCCCTGGAGTTCACTGTTAATTCTGTTGATGACCTTCTATTTGGGGATTTTTGGTAAACTTTAGTTTCTGTGCGGAGATTTCTCTTTCTACAACACCATTTTGTTGATGATGTATATATGTATGATTGTGTCCAAAAAAAAGTTGGCATGAGGAGAGGAACAACAGAGACGATTGAAAAAAGCCAGTGGAAAAATACATTTCATTGTATGTGGAAAAGATGAAAGTTAGGATGTTAGCAGAAAAACGCAGCAGTAGTCAAACCCTGAAGAAAAGAAGCGGTTCAGCCTGCAGGCCTTGGGTCCTATGGGGACAACCAGACCCGGTGGCAACAATTATGAGGCAGAATATTAACCCCCAACAGAATCGTTGCTCTTTACTTTGTAGGTATTGACAGGTGGCTTGAGAAAACATCAGGGTTTGTTTTGGTTTTAGAACCACGCCGTCAGGCTCTCTACATCTGCAGCGTGCCCAAACCCCTGTGTGGTAATGCCCTTCCTTGAACCTGCTTCTGCCCCAGCAAATACCATTTTGGCCCTCGTGAAGTGCCTGAGTCATGGATGTAGCCTGGCTGACATATATTCTGCATTTCCTTCTAGAAAGGGGCTTTCTTAACTACTACGTACTATATTTTTCAGACTCTTGCTTTGTACTCTCTTTATTCCTCCTCCCTGCATCCCCATCTCTCTCTCTCTCTCTCTCTCACACACACACACACACACAGACACACACACAGACACACACACACACACACACACACACACACACACACACCACCATCTCTCCCTTCTCCGCCCTCCAGTTCCAGGTATCCTGTGCTACAAGGCCAGGGCTCAAAGACCTACTATTACTCCCAGCACTTCCCTCTCCTTTTTGAAAACCCCTTTGCCAATGCAAATCACCAAGTGCTACTAGCCTTTCTTCACTCAAGCCCCGATTTTAAGAGAGAGGTGATGGAAAGAACTAGGGAAACTCGGCAGACATTTGTGTTATCCCTGAGTTGGCCTCTGCACCAAATGGCCATTACACCTTCTTGCTGACCCTGTTCAGCAGGCCCTGCGATGTTCTCTCTGCACTTCTCCTTAAGGCCCCCACCAGTCTTCCCTCCACTGTCAAGCCTCCCTTGTCTACTGTATACTCCCTCTCCCTATTTTTCGCCTCCCACAGCACTTAAAAACTTAAAGGCTTCAGATATGGCCCACTCTCCTCCTCCACTGTACTGCAAGCTCACTGAGGTTGGGCATCATGCCATATTTCCTGTATTTAGCTCTGCCACACACAGAACCAAGTCAAGCACTCAAATTCCTGGTGATTACTTATTCACAATATGGATAATCCTCGTTATCCATGAAATAAAGCCCCCGTTAAAATAGGGGCACTCTGAAGAGACACCAAGATGATGTCTTCATTCAACAAATATTGCCCCTGATCCTTTTTATCTGCCAGACAGTCTGCCCGGCACTGTGGCATGCATCAGAGAGAAAAACACACACGGGCTGACCTGTAGCTTTCGGTCTCCTGTGGAAGACATCACGCAAATAGATAATTGTAAAATGGGACAGCAGTTAAAATGGAAAGGCAAAGGATTGCATAATGACCGTACAATGAGACAATCTGATTTACTCTGAGAAGACACGGCCTTTGCTTTTGTACAATCTTACACTTTAAGGATTTCATAAATAAATGAGTGAATTAATTAACACAGTTAAAGAATAAGAAATTAAAGTGAAGAAAGCTACCAAAAACTTAATGTAATTCATTTAATAAATAAATGAACATAGAAGGCAAAGAGAATATCTAGTTATAATAGACACTCAGAATCACAGGGATAAACAATTTGATTGGAAGTCACTTCAGAGATCACCCAAAACCACCAAAAGTGGTTCCTACCACTGAGAACTCTGAAAATCTGAAAATAAACCAATGCTACATGCAGTTACACTGGGACCTCTAAAGGGTTCATGGACCTTGATTAAGGAGTAAAGGTATTTTACCCACAATGCTCATTTCAGGACAGGACCACATTGCACCTTTGCAAACAGCTCCAGTATACTCAGACTGGCAGGTCTTTCGGAAAGCCTGGGTTTGTGCAATACATTATGAAGACAAAATAATTTCCATGTTAGAAATACACACAGCACAAGCCCAAACAGAAATCTGAAATTCATGTAAAAGAGCTTTAGTGCAACCTGGTGTGGTAAATAAATAAATAAATAAATAAATAAATAAATAAATAAATAAATAAATAAATAAATGCAAATGAGTGAAAGGGGGGGAAGGAGAAAATATTCCTGCATTAGAGACAGATAAGAAAACCAAAAATTCCCTTGTTCCCCTTTTAAAAATACAAGTACATTCAAAAGAAAAACTGTGAATGAAAAATGTCACAGATTTTCAAAAGAAAGGTATAAAATCGCAAAAGAAATCAGAGAAGTTCCCCACTTCGTTGAGCCTGCCTATCCTTCCCCCGCCCCTCCTTCCTGTGAGGGAATTAACTGCCAGATGGCAATGGAGCTAATCACAACTGGACGACACTTTGCCATACATAGATCTGCCTTCCAAAACTGTGTTTAAAATTTTTACAGTGCCTTTATATTTACATGTCTCAAAAAACGCTTTTAGATTTGTCTTATTCTTTACTGAGTAGAGATAAAGCACACTGAACACCCTAAAGTGCTCTCTGATGGCAGAATATGAGCCTCCCTGTCATTACGGAGAAGAGACAATCTAAAGCAGGCAGGCAAAACACCTTGAACTGCTGCTAAGAGAAGAGCTGACAAAGGGATATGATCAGCCGAAGACAGGCTGTTCCGATACTGCTGCACCTCATTACACTCACTGGTGTAATGTGTCTCTGTAGCTCTACTCAAACAAACAGCAGTTAGAGTCTATTTCTGTTTTCTCATTTGTTTCCCTCAGTTCTACTGAACAGCATTCTTTAATCAAGCAGCTGCCACACTGCTAACTGGCTTCCAGACTGAGCTACTCCAAACGCAGCCAGCACCACCTTGCTGGGGGTCTACAGAAAATCGTTAGGCCTGTTAGGACACAGCGGATCCCTTGTAAGTCACTTGGGCTGCTCTGCTCCCTGCTGCATGTCAATTAGTCTGCGGGCTGCTCTCTCTCCACAGCCATTGGAACCGCGTGCCTGTTTCAGGGATGTCTCGGGAACCACGTGGTCGAGAAAACAAATGGTGCTGATGCCCAATGTTTGTCAACAACCCAGACTTCAAATGCCCTTGGCAAAACCCACCTGAATCCTTCCAAGATCATTTTTAGAGAAGAAAACATAGAAGTTTAAATTTTTACAAAAAAAAATAAGAGAAAGTATTTATACAGGAACTAGTTTTTTACCTGGTGATTTGGAAAGGCAGGACATGAGGATTATTAAAATAAAATGGGTTTCCATGAGCTCAAACTGTGCACGAGCACTGTGCTTTCCTTTCCCCTTAAACATTGACACTGTCTACATTATCCTTGAGGTTCTAATAACAAAAGTTAAGGGCAATGGCCTAGGATATTAGTGTCACTGATTTAACTCAAGCTATAAACAGCAAATGGCGCCCTATTTCTAACGCTGCTATAAATGAAGTGAGGAGGGTTGAATAGTTGCAGCAGCCATGGGAGATACTCAGGGATCCAGGCCCTGGAGGCAAAACTTTAAGGAGCTGCTGGATTCTGCATGGCCTTGGCCAAATGTTCAGTCACTTTATAAAGCAGCCCTGTTTCAGCCAGCTTGTGTCTGGGAGGCTTTTCAGGACAGGTCACTATTCTCCAAAGGGACATGGACTTCCCCTCAGACAAATCCTATGTGGAAGAGAAGCTCCCAGATAACCAGCCTGCTCATTTCACCCATTCATCTTACACCAGGTGGAACCATGGCCAACACTATTGTGGGGAGTGCAAGGCACTTCTATGTAAAAACACTTAACTATATGTGCCATCTTAAAAAGAACTTTCCTTTTTCCAACCTATCTTCTTTTCATTAAAACTGGCTATTATCCAACAACTTTCTTGTGTAAGGACTCCATTAAAAAATTACTGAAGAATCCAAAAAGTTTGAGGGTTTTATCTAAAAAAAGAGAAACAATTTTTATTATTTCATTAGAAATAACAATAAACCGATTGTCTATTAATATAATTTATTTTAAAAATCTATATTTTCTAAAACCAAAAAAAAAGAGTGAAAAGAGAATTTTTCAAAATATTTTTGCAAATCTCTTTAAATATCTGCCTCAACAGAAGAGGACAGAAACTAAATTCTCGTATTTCCATCTACATTTAATCTGTCGCTAAGTATTGTTTCAGTGCAAGCAGGGGAAGAAAATTTGCCCTTGCTCAGATTCAGATGTAGTTAGAAAAAAAGGGGGAGGATTTTAAGAGATTTTCAGATAATTATGGATATCTGTCTTTGATAATAAACCACTCAACAGGTAGCAGTTTCTTAAAGCTTAGCTGCAATGTAAAAATCCACAGGTCTAAAACTCTAGACAAATCTTCTACCCATTGTGATGGTTATTTTTATGTGTCAACTTGGCAAAGCCACAATTTCCAGTTATTTGGTCGAACTTCAGTTTAATTGCTGCTATGAAAGTATTTCTTAGGTATGCTTAGTATTTAAATCAGTAGATTTGAATAAAGCAGATTACCTTCCATTAAGTGGGTAGGCCTCATCAATCAGTTGAAGGCCTTAACCATAAATATATATCCTAATCCTAATTCAAATGTTCAGTTCTCTGGAGAAACCTAATACACCCATGCATGATTTTGTAACATCATGCATTGGTCATTTAAAAAATATTAGGTCCCTGAATCACACAAATTTTCAAAATGTTCAAACATTTCATTACACAATATTTTGAATCATATTTGCTAATATCATCACTGATCACATCAAAAGTATTTTGGTACTGGGAAGTTTTCAAGTTCATAATAGCAGTTGAAACTTTTCCAAAATTCTAATTTCTATTCAAACACTTAAATTTTAGCACTAGTAATAAATAGTCAGTTGTTTCCCTTGAAGTCTGAATAAATCTTTGTCAATAAACCTTTCTAATAAAAATGTTTCATTTTTAAAGAGTGGCTAGTATGACTTGCCACTCAAACAATCATACGGGTATTTCTCTTCAAGACATTTTTTTTAGTGTGCAATAGAAATGCTTTGTGCATACTGCCAATTTCAGCACAGAGAATATTTAAAAGAGACGTACTCAACTGTTGGAGCTTAATACACAAATAATTTTTACTACTTCATCTAGGACATTCTGAAGTGAAAATGGAATTTTTTAATATTGCAAGTTTTTGGCAGCATATACAGTGACTACTCGTAGTTTGGTGCCACTGCCTTGATCACAATGAGGGGCCAGTTGTTTTATGCACACTGCCTTTGCATTGTCGGTGCAAATATCAACACGGTGAAAAAGACAAATCATGTGTTTATATTATTATGAGAATGGTTTTGACCTCACAAACTCTTCGTAAGTGTTTGAGGCTTCCTACAATCTGTAGAGCAGAATTTTAAAGCCACAGAACTGACTCACCTGCTCTCTCCCAAAGTCAAATACCAACAAGGCCGGAGGAGAAAATTCGAGCTGGCAGATGCTGAGTATATGTTTCTGATTCACACTGTCCACGGAAAAGGGATGGCCCCGAGAGCCATGATCTTTAAACTGGGGTGCATGTACTTGGAGACACAAAGACTCTCCCAAATTGATTTGCTTCAGAAGGAGTGCAGGCCAGATGCCACCAGTTCTGTTTCCACCTTCCCTTTCACATCTCTTTGTAAAACAAATTAATAGCTCTTACCCATTCTGTTTTCAACAGTGCACTGTCTGAATGGGATATCCTCTCAGGACACCCAAAATAAATAATACGAATTGTTAGTATCTGTTTTAAAACAAAACAAAACAAAACAAAGATGAGAAAACACATGTTGCGAGTGAGGGGGTTTCCAATCAAATGCTTTCAATAAAACTAAAGCAGTTCTAATGGACTCATTCACTGAGAGAGCATGTAAAATGATATGTGATGAAAGATCAGTAAGTGGCTTTTTGGTACATAATCCGAAAGGAGTTCGAAGAATTGAGAAACTTTGTTATAACAATACTTTCATTTTCATCTATGAATCTTTATAAAAAGAAGTTTTCTCATTCTCAGATCATAAATGAAAAATTAGGATAGCCATGATTTATTCTACCAATAAATAATATTCATTCATTATATGAACGAATTGTAAATAAATTAAAATACACTTCTCTCTCCTAAGGAAATGCATTTCTATTAACATTTTACTTTCTGTGTTTAATAATTATGAACAGAATAAAACATTTGTTATATTGCATTTATTATGGGCTAAAAACTGTTCTAAGCACTTCACATGTTAACTCACTTAACCCTTATAACATCCATATTAGGTTGATATTATTCTTAACTCCCATTTTACAGATAAGGCAACTGTAGCTACTGAGCAACAAGAGTTAGAGCTCGGATTAGCACCCGGGCATTCGGGCTCCAGAATCTGTGCTGCTTCAATATATTACTTAAAATAGTAATGCTATTATGATAAATTGCACAATGATAATAATTATATCCATAACTAATACAGAAGAAAGTTTAATAATAAAGCCTAAGGACATGGACATTTAAAAATCATATTAATTTATTTGCAGTTTTCATTGCAAAGGAATGATAAAGTGATTAACAAAAACATAAAATTGTAAACAACAGAATGAGATTCTAAAAGACAAATGAAATGGAAATGGGAGTTCAGAGTGAAAAAGAATAATGTACAACTCCAAAAGAGAGAAACTCAATGATATATTTTTTAAATGTAAGATGGTAGGCAACAGATCACTTTTAGTGTTTTTATTCCATTGGACATACATAAAACAGGGATATAAAATTTTGTTTTAAACTGTCAACATATATAATACATGGGAGATTATGGTCTTTGTAACTACTAAAAACTTATAATGAAATTTTTAGTTGCCAACATAAATGTAGAGGGAGTCCATGGTTTAAAAAAATTTAGAGGGTATGTTGATTAAAATGTTTAAAAAATACTGTTCTAGATGAGGTTTGGAAAGTTTCAAGAACAATCTTCTTGGCCTAAAAGATTTTCTTTATTTTCTGAATAGAGCCTGTGGAACTCACCTAGAATGGTAAGTATCTGCCACCCCCATCACTGTGCATTTATCAATGGTCATTCTGTTGAAAAACATACGCTTTTTTCCATACTTCTAAGAGGACCAGCTTTATTTATGTCCAAGTTTAACACACCTGTGTTCCTGAATAAAAACTAAGTAAATTTAGAATTTCTAAGTGTTTAAAGAGAGTTAGTAATTATATTATTTAATTTAAATGCTTCACATCAGATATGAAATAATAATATCCTGCAATGCTCACTTCCAACTTTATAGCAGCATAATCATTCAGCAATTATATAGGATTCTTAAAGTCTTGGCATATTGGGATTTATAATTCCACAAATGGAAGAATGTACACTTAATTAAAAAATAATGGCCCAATAATTACACTACAGTTAGGCAACTAGTATGTTGATCCTAAAAGTGATTTATGATCAAACAATGACAAGCACTTACCAGAAAGAAATACTCTATACTACAATGTGGATCAGTTGTGATAAATTAAACCACTCAAAATAAACACTGGTTTTTTATAGTTATTATGCATGCTATAATTAAAAATGTCAAAACAAATACAGGAAGGTTCTGTTTGTAATAATGGTGGAGTATTTTGTATTGAACCAAACCTTCCACACACAAAAAAAACCCCACTGTACAAAATATCAAAAATAACTACCTGAAGACATTGGAGAGAAATCAAAAGCAGACAGAAGCCAGAGGGGATCAATACTCTGAATAAAGAAACAGTACTTTTTTTATGTTTTATGTTTTTTCCCATTTTTTACGGCTCTTCATTTGAGAGGAGGGCAAAGTCAGCTCCACTCCATGGTGCAGCTAAAACCCTAGTCCTATTAGTCTGAGGCCCTGAATGACAGAACCCAGGGTAACCACAGCAGTTGTAAAGTGAGGGAGAATCTCGTAGAGAAGAGACCCACAAATGTCCCCAATTCTGCATATAACCTCTCCCCAAATATCTTGCTGATTTCTGGTATCCATGTGCAAAGCAGAACCCCAAACAGCCCATAAAGGCTATAAAATCTGAACAGAGATTTCACCTGCCATTCTATTGCAGAATAGACAGTTTAGAAGCCTGAATTCATCCAAGTTGACTAAAATAGAATAAACAAAAGTAATACTCTTTAGAAGAATATGAAAGGATCCGGAATCTCTATAACATATCATTAACAATGTCCAAGATACATTCCAAAATTGCTTGACGTATGAATAACAGAAAAATGACTCAAACTCAAGACAAAAGGCAGTCTTTAGACACCCAACTGTTATTAGGAGCAAAAATGTTAAAGCAGTTATTATAACTATGCTAAGAAAATATGCTCATAATGAATGAACAAACAGAAAATCTCAGCATGAAAAAAGAAATTATATTAAAGAGTACTAAACAGAAATTCTACAACCGAAAAATATATCTAAAATAAAAATTCACTGGGTGAGCTTAACAGCATATTAGAGAGAATGGGTAAAATTAAAGACAGGTCAAAGAAATGATCTAATCTGAAGAGCAATATTTTAAAAATGAATAATATCTCACTGATAATATGAAAAACGTCAAATATTTTAATATACATACAACTGAAATCCAAGAGGAAGAGGAGATACAACAGAAAAACAAACAAACATTTATTCAAAGAAATAATGACCAAAATATTCCCAAAGTGTGTCAAAGGCATGAATTGAAGATGGAAGGACTTCTCAGCAGATCGAATGCAGTGTAAATGCAAATAAAACCAAATCTGGAAGAGAATAATACACTAAACACTGGGGAACAACAGCACAACATCTGCTGACCTGTTATTGAAAACGAAGGACAACATAAGGCACTGGACCATGATGACCATTACAATGCTGAAACAAAGCAAGCAGGGGGTATTCATTTAAAAGTGACTAAATCTAAGAAACTAAGCTTGACAAAACGATTTTATGAAGATATAAAGCTCTCTCTCACAACCCAATGACATGGTAAGAGTGGTCACTTCCATTGAGAAAAATGGGTAGAATAGGAAGAACAGGGAGACTCATTTTTCACTGAATGTCACATTGTAGCTTTCACACTGGCTTCTGAATACTATCTACCTATTCGAAAACGCTAAATATTTTTAAAGTCTAAATAGTGAAAAAACTATATCTTTTATCTGTTATAAAACTTATTCTTGTTATTAACTTGCTATTCATTCCTAATGATATGTCTAAAGTTAATAAATATACATTAATAAATTGAGAAAAAAATGAAAATGAGCATCCAATAGAGAAGTAAAATAATAATAGGAGAAAAAACAAGACCAAGTTTCAGCATAGGGAGAGAAATGCTTCCTCTGTTATAAAAACTATGTTCCTTATAAATTTGCTTTTTCCTTCCTAATAAAATGGCTCGAACATAATATGTGCCTTAATAAATCTAGAAGTAATGAAAGGAACCACACAGATAAGTAGAGTCATCAGAACTAAGGAAAAAATGAGTAAAAACCAAGGCTAAGCTTCGTGATAGTGAGAGATGGTCTGGAATTTGGGAGAAAAGCTGAATTTCCTTTTAATCTTTACTGTAACTTCCATTAATAGGATGTATGACAGACTCAGAAAAAAAAACTGATTTCATATTTAAAAGCCACAATTTAATTCTCTACACTATTTTTCAAGAGAAGCAGCTTAGCATAATCATTAATAGCAGTTTTAAGCTGGCCTAAATCACTTCGAACCATGGTTGCATCGCTTATTAGCTGTGCAAACTTGGATAAATGCCTCAGTTTCCTCACCTGGAACATGGAAATAGTAATAGTACCTACTGATGCAGTTGTTGTAAGAATCAAATGAGGTAGCACAGTACTAATTTGCTTAGAATAGTATCTGACATCTGACATATAATAGACATTCAATAAATGTTTATATATGTTTATAAATGTTACATAATATTTTAATTATTTCCAGTTTTAATATAAGCTGTTGCTGGAAAATCAATCTGACTTTGTGCGGAATACCTCCAATGATTTCTATTATGCACTTGTATTTGATTAAATTGGCTAAGTACAAGCTATTGGAATAAAGTTGCGAAAGCTTTTTTTCATTTTAGAATGACTAGAACCTGCTGCTCTGGGAAAAGGAAGCTATCCTGCCACTCAGTGCCATGTATACAATCCAACAGGACTTTTCTCAAACATACATAAACAGAAGAGTTTAAATGAAGAAAAATTTTAAATTAAAAGTGGAATTGTATAATATATGAATTGCAGTATACCTCAATAAAGCTGTTTAAAAAGTACCCAAACAAGCTCTTCTTTATGGCTGGAAATTTTGCAATTCATTTTTTTCTACTAATAGTTTCATTCTAGTTTTCCCTACAGAATTATATCTTGATACTGTATGCTTTAATGGTCAACTGTCATTCTTATCTTAAACAAAAATATGTATGTAATCTAAAATTAATTTTTAAAAGATAATGTTTCTTGTAGTGGCCGTTAGTTCCCTTGTTCCAAACTAAAAGTTTCACTGACAAAGATGTTTACTCTCTGTGCCCTGGACATCGTCACATCACCATAATCATTTAACAACCTGCAGGAAGGTGTGTACAGAAATAAGAAGTATGTTAAATGGCAACAGGACAGACGTGATCCTGAATTTCCTGTGACCAACTAGAGTATGTGGTACAGATTCATTTCTAGATTGTGGGTGAGATATCCGAAATGAGAGTGTTCCTTAAGACATGGAACAGTGGTTCAAAAGCCACTAAGCTGTTGCAGAACAGGGATTAGTCCATATTATATATGTAGTTAGGAACAGAAAGGGGTAAATTTGTTGTTCTGTAGAATTGCACCTAGATCCTCCAGTGGAAAAACAAAATTGCTTGATAAAATATTTTTAAAACCCAGTTTGCAAGTATATTGGTGAGCTGAGTAAGAACTTCTCAGAGACCAAAACGGGAACACCAAAGAGGTAGGGGGACTACGAAAGCATCTTCTAGGCAAGGTGGCAGCACAGCTTTCTAGTCCTTGGCCTTGCAGTCGCTAGAAAATAAAAGAAAGAAGTCCAATGACCATTCGTGATGGGCAGTCAACAAGAGACTCTCCTCTTGCATAAAGCTGGGATTCTCAAGGGTTATTTTCGCTCTCACTGGAAGGGCACTGCAAGGAAATTTAACCGCCCTAGACTCCAGCATTGCATGAGGAGGAAATTTTTTCCACTGAGAATTTATAATCATAAACTGTCCAGCATAAGATTTTACAGCTTGAATTCATACCATTGAATTCTGCAAAACAACTTCAAGTTGAATTTAAATCCTAGGTTTTATACTGTTCTCCAAGCAAATGAAGCAAAACGCAGATTATGCCACCCAGGCAACCAAGCATTCACACGGAAAAGTTCCAAGAAGTATGAGCTCAGAGTAATCATCCAAAAATAAAAATTAAAAAAACACAAGTAAACAAAGCACCATGAGAGAGCCTGCAGAGAAAATTAATAAAAATGCCAAAAGCAGATCCACAAAGACTTCATAAATGGGAGTTATCTGAAACGGAATATAAATTCCTGTATTTTATCAAATCTAAAAAGCCATTAATTTTAAAATGCAGCATTATTTTATCTAACACACACACACAAAAGCAACACTGACAATTACAATTCTAAGCTGCATTCCAATTTCAGAGATGCCACAATGTGGGGAAAAATGTTTATCTTTGGAAGAATGATATGCAGTTAGTCTGTTAAACTGATTGAGTGATGAGAAATTACCTTGTCTAGGACTGATTGCCTCTAGGCTGGTTTCCTGCAAAGCTCCATGGAATCCTACAGCTGAGAGCGCTTTTCAGAATCTATCCTAGAGTACCGATGCAACAAATCAAGCCATCGGTCTGCTACTGAGCCGCAACTACAAGACCTGGACATCAGAATCCTGGTCATGCTAAGGGAGGGGACTGGTACTCTCTCAATCATGAATACGGCGGCAGAAGAACAGAGATGCGGCCGAGGTTGATGATGTCCTAATGATGTAACTCAAAGATTTGAACTCCTTCATTTATTATGTTAGGGGAGGGATTTTGCAGCTTAAACATTTCACAGCCCTAGAGCCAAACTTTTCCTTCTGGTTCCCTACAACCCTCCATACTGGATACCGGAGTATATCTGGTTATACAACAGGCAAGAAGGGGAGATGAGCACATCTACGTGGACTTTTGGTTCTGTGAGCTTCCCCCAACAAGTATGGTGCCAGAGGGCCTGAGGTGTGTGCTCCTTGGTATTTTACATTTTCCTGCTCTGTAATATCTAAAGAATCTGTAAAATAAAAAAGAAAAGACTTTTAAAGACTAAGAAGATTTAAATAAAAACCAAAAGAACTTCTAGAGATAAAACCTATAACAGAATACTAGAATATATACTTAAAACTTGCAAAAAGGATAGATCTTATATTAAATCTTCTTGACACAAAATAATAATTATAATAAAGGAGACGGGAGGAAATTTTGGGAGGTGATCGATTACATGTTTGTAGCTTTGATGGTGGTGATGATATAATATATACTGATCACAAATTCATGATGTATATATTAAAAAAAATAATTTTTACCTATCAATTATACCTTAATAGAATTTTTTAAGTATAAGCAAAATGTAAAACTCCATGGATAAGTTTACCAAATACAACAAATCAAAATGACAAAAAAATTGGTGAAGTGGAATTAAACCTAATTAAAGCATCAATAACACAATATAAAGAGACCAAAAGAATATGAAAGCAGGGTTAACAGAAATGGAAGAATGAGAAAGCTTTGATAGGAGATGCAGAAGATAAGAAAAAATGGAGTAAAGACAATTTTTAAACAGATAATAGCTACAAATTTTCCAGATTGGCGAAAAGCCCAATCCACAGGTTCAGGATTCTAACATATCCCAAGCAGGATAAATAGAAAAAAATCCACATCTCAACTACCAAGATGAAAATGCAGATGACAAAAGCAAAAATCTTAAAAGCAGGTAAAAGGAAAACAGATTATATAACAAAGAAGTGATTGACTGGTGAGCCTTTGATAGAATTCAGAGCATTATTTTTAATATGTTGAGAAAAAAATAACTGTCAATCCAGAAATATAGGAGTATAGATAAAGATTAAAAATAACTTTCAAAAATTAAAGTAAAATAAAGATAGCTTAAACATAGGAAACTAAAGAGGTATGCTACCATCATACACTTACTTCAGAAAATCTTGAGAAATATTTTTCGCGTGTAAAAGTGACTATAGATAGGTGGACTGTCAATAAGAACTGAAGAACTGACGTTAAATACTAGAGGTTTGTGTATGTGTATGTAGACAAAGAGATACATTTATAAAAATAAGACGGTAATAAAATACATAATAATAATAGTATATGTTATGAGAAAGCAACTGTATTTTTGACATGTCGAATAATTTTTAAATTTGTTTACAAGAGTCACACCTGAGATATAAGGATAAAAAGTTTAGAAAGAGAGAATATATTGAGCAATCACTAACCCCTAAAAAGCCAGTATAGCTATGACAATTTTAGATATAATATACTTTTAAGACAAAAATCATTACTACATGACAATAAAGGATTCATATCATCAGGAAGAGATTACATTTCTAAACTTGTTTATTCCCAATAGCATAACTTGAAAATGTATAGAGTAAAATTGATAGAACACCATGGAGAAACAATTAAATTCATATTAATAGAGAAATTCTAACACCTTTCAGTAATTAAGTCAAAAAGACCAAAAGAAAAATCAATCATAACATAAAAAATTTGAATAACATAGTATAAGAAGCTTGATCTCATAAACCAGTGCTTCTCCAAATTTTGATTTCAGGTCTACTTTACATTCTGAAAAACTATTAAGAATCCTAAAAGCTTTTGTTTATATGAGTTATTTCTGTTGCTATTTACTGTGTAAGAAGTTAAAACTGAGATTTTAAGAAAATATTTATGAATTACTCATTTTAAAATGACAATAAGCCCATTACAGGTTATCATATTATGTAACTTTTATAAAAAATAACTTTATCTTTTAAAAACAAAAAGAAATTAGTGATAAAGGGGCTTTGTTTTTTAATTTTTACTAACCTCTTTAATATCTGGCTTACCAGATGACTGCTGTATTCTCCTATCTGTTTCTGCATTCATTTTGCTGCAATATCACATATCATGTAGCCTCTGGAAAATTCTACTGTATACTCATGAGAGAATGCAAGACAGAAGACAAATAATGTCTTATAATAATACTAAGAATGGTTTTGACTCCACAAATCCCTTGAAAGTGTGTTAGGGAACCCCAAAGTGTCCCTATATGATACTTTTGACAATTGGTAGAATACAATATGTAGTAATTTGCACTCACAAATTAAGAAACCACATAAAGCTTATAAATGTTGATTACATACTGGGCCATAAAATATATCTAAAGAAATGTTAAAGGGTTTGAATGTTACAGACTATACTCTGACCATAATACAATTAAGTTGATAATCAATAATACCACCTTTTAAAGATTAGGAAATGCATCAGTTACATAAAGAACGTTCACAAAGGCACTAGAAAAAAAATTTCTTTCCATTGTATTCTAGATAAATAGTGACAGAGCCACTAACAGCCTATATGGTTTTTACTGAATATTATACAGCTGTAGAAATAAATGTAACATAGCTACCAGCAACAAGAAAGATAAATCTCAGGAACATAATGTTGAGTGAAAAAAGCAAGTCACCAAATAATATACACTGTATGATTCAATTTACACAAATTTATTGTTTAGAGATGCAAACATATGGGGTAAAACCATAAAGAAAAGAAAGGGAAAACAGACACAAAATTCAGAATAATGTTACCTCTGAGGAGGTTGGGAGAGAATGGGTTGAGGGAAGGATACGTAATTCACAGAAATTAATGTATTATTAATTCTCTAAACTTTATGCAAATTTTAATAAAATTCTTTATCCAATCAGCATTTAATTTTTAAAGTAAAACAAAAAGATCATATAAAAATGAACCGAGAAACATGAGCTAACGTGCCATATAATTCATATTTGTTATCACAGATGACAACCTAAAATTCACTATGAAACTTGGCTGTATCTCTGCCAAGTTCTAAGTGTAGTAATTTCTCATTTTGAATTATTAGATCATCATGTAATAAAGGCAGAATTGAAAGACTACCATTGAGTAACTGTGTTTATAAAACATAGAACCCAGATAAATGACAAAAGTACTATTAAATGTATTATTCATGCCTGGTTCATAATTAATTACATGCCCTAAAGAGAAAAGATGTTCTAGTAATAAAGTTTTTATCATTTCAGGAGACATATTTATTTGATCTGCTATTTCACGATAATCTATCATTTGCTACAGCACTCAATCTTCCATAAATAGCCATTTCAAAGTCATCACTGGAGCTGACTTGCAGGGGAAAAAACGACAGTTAAGACTCCCAATTATTAAAATGCAATCCTCAAATTCAAAACTTTAATTTTTTTTCCTTCTGCCAACGATATTTCAAAGAAGTGCATCCCAAGAACAGGCCACCTGCGGAAGAATTCCGTTCTGGAGCCTGAGGTTTTTTAAGATCTAAGTCTTTATATACAGCTTTACCCAGGCCCAGGCTTCCACAGCCCAACTGAGTTGGTTGCCAAATATTTGGCCTGAGCAGGATTAAAAAATAGACACCATGTTCTAGTCCAGCTAATACTGCTCTGGGGAACAAGAGTACAGACCCAGATGATACAACCCAACCCACAAGCCTGAGAAAGCTGCAGCCTACCTTGTGGGCAACTGAGCCAGAGACGCAGAGTTAAGAAGTGGGGAGGGGAAGCAGCCTGTCTCATAAAAACGTCCCAAATTTACATCCAGATCTCAGACTGTTCAACATCTCAAACCAGCCCACTAGCTATATACGATACCTTTCCTATAAGAAACAAGCAAATCACATGAAAACTGCTTTAAATAGACAGCAGGGACATTTAAACACAGTGTTTACTCTCTTATAACAGAGAATCCACACCATCTCCCAATCTTAATATAACCCCAGAGAAGTTCTCCCTAGAATTTTAGTAAGCCCTCTTCCACCTACATCTGATTCTGTGAGTGCAAAAGGAAACAAGGTCTGTGGCCAAGAAACATAGAAACAGAGATACAGAGCAACTGTGTTCCCCCAGGAGGTAGCCTCTTCAATTGTTTTTGGAATCCTACTTTTCTTCTCTTCACATTCACCACAACCTTTATAAACAATATCTGACACTACCGCGCCTCTTATCTTTTAACAAGCCAAAATTCCATCCCTGGTTAAGTGCTAGCCATACTAGCCTGTTGCGATCAAATCAAAACAGGAGTAATCTCTGGGTATCTATCAGCAGCACATGATACAAATATTCCTGAGAACACGCTGGAAAATATCAGAAGCCAAGTAAAGCAATACTGTCAATATAAAGATTATTTACAGTTATAATGATTTGTTTATATAGAGAAATTAAATGGACACATGAAAGATTATCCCTGCCAAATACCTACATTACTTATAAATAACACTTAAATGTAGTTAAGAGATCATGAATCGTGTAAACATGGTAACAGGACAGCAAACATCCTTCTCCGCAACCTTCCAGAAGGCAATGCTAAGCAT
This sequence comes from Eonycteris spelaea, assembly GCA_003508835.1. Taxonomy (NCBI): domain Eukaryota; kingdom Metazoa; phylum Chordata; class Mammalia; order Chiroptera; family Pteropodidae; genus Eonycteris; species Eonycteris spelaea. The sequence continues at coordinate 14,340,451 of PUFA01000028.1, read as the reverse complement.
AGCAGGGGGATAATGCTGCTGCTCTGGCCTGATTAGGCTGAGAGCGACATCAAATGCAATTAAATTACCCAAAATGTCAAAATGTGGCAAGGAAACCACACACATAATGTTGTGGGAGCTTTGCATCTGGAAAAATTTGTTGCGTGACTTATGGAGCATGTGTTATAGTCACTGTGTGATCAAAGCAAAAAGAAGGAAAAGAAAAAGGCTCAGTATTGTGGTCCCAGACTGGTTTTCTGAAATATGAAGTCCAAGATTTTTGCATATTGTATATACAGCTGTGGAAACAGGAGTCCTCGAATCAAGGTAGAAAGCTTGGGAACCTCGGGGACCAAAACACATTTGTTTTGAATGTTTAGTAGTAAGATGGTTTATCACTTTCCATTTGCAGGTGCTTGTGGCAGCAATGCCATTCTCCACTTATTGCAAAAGCAAAAAGAATTTGAAAATTACGAGTTTTAAGCAAAGTATTAATTCTGCTTATAAGTTGCACCACACAGTGTTAAGTATCTTCTGCATGTCTAATAATAGGAAACCTCTTAAAAGAAGAAGGAGCTTTAAGATGCTAGAGTGTTCATCACAGGACTATACAATGTGAGACTGAAATTACAAGGAGCAACATACATGACACAATGTGGCACCTGGAATTTCAGGCTTCATTTTTAGATCCAGATCCCTAACCAGCTGTGACAGTGAATGAGAATCCATGAGGCAAAAGGGAGCAGCACCAGATGCTGGGAGACCTCTCAGGTTTGAAAGGAAACAGCTGATAACAAAGCAGCCCCTGTCTGATCAGAAGTGCAGGTGTTGTCATCTGAACTCAGCATCTTATAAGAAGGAGGATGCCCACACCAGGTCCTTCTCTAGAGCCTTCGAAATAGTCCTAACCAGGAGAACTGCACCTCTAACAGCTGAAAAGAGCCTCCCACACCTGAAATCAGAGGAGTTCAGTGTTTTACAAGCTTGCCTGGGTCTTAGAAATCACCCGACCCGCTCATTTCACACATCTGGAAAAGGACAGTCAAAGAGACTAATTGACTGAGCTCCCAGAGTCTTATCCTTAGGACTTGGCCTCCACTTTTCTAACTCCAGGTCCTCGATCCCTCGCTACACAAGCAGAGCAACAGCGCTTGGTAGAAATGCAGGTTCTCAGGTCCCAACTCAGGCCGACTGAACCAGGAAACACTTTCAAACAAGATCCGCGGAAGATTCCCAAGCACACTAAGATTTGAAAACCATGGCTCTACACCACAGTTTGATTTATCCAATGCAGCAAAGCAGATTTAGAGACAAACTGTCTGGGTTCTAACCCCGATTCCTCCACTTATTAGTTGTGTGACCCTAGGTAAATCCCTTAAACTCTCTCTCCCTCTCTCTGTTTTCATCTGTAAAAATCATCACAATACCTATATCATAGGGTTCTTATGATACTCAAAAACTTTTTCATTACTATTCTAATTATGTTAAAATGTATGCTTACTCAACTGTCAAGGTGCCCTTTCCTACAGGATTCTCTCTTCTCAAGTCCTGGGTGATAACAGCCCCTCTGCCGTTACTGCCCTCGCCTATATAAACGGTCCCTTTGCAAATAGTCTGCATCCCATTATCCTAATTTGAATGTAACATCTCTTTGCTGGTGTGACTCATACCAATACATCATGTCTTCCTCCATTCACCCAATAACTGTTCCTCATGCCAACGATGCCAAACACTATGCCAGTTGTGGAAGATAACAGAGGCAAAATAAAAGCAACTGAGTGCCTGAGCTCGTGGAATTGATATTCTGGACCTGACACTGTGTCTGGCACAGAGCAGATACCCTTCTAAACGGATAAATGTAATTTCCTGTTTTTATTAAAACTTAACCTTAATCCTGTACCAAAAGTGCCTCTGACGGGGTTCACCAAGAGCCTGCTGGTTACACACAGCAGATATGCCGATGAGGACTGAGAGGTAGGGAATAGCGAGTTGGAGTCTCGTGGAAGAGTGCAAAGGAAACAATCGCTACATGGATTTGGATCCAAATCTACTTATTTTTACTTAATAAAACCAAACACTGGAAATATTTTACCCAAGAGAATGGGGTTTTAAAAATAAACACAGGAAGGTGAGTTTTGCAGATTTTTTGTCAGGTCAAACCAAGGCATGCAGTATAACTCCCCTCATCTGCCAAAGAATGAATGGTTCCCCACACAAATATCCTGGATGGTGCGTTTATAAAAAGAGTATTTTGTGGAAAACAGCCACATTTCTTAGGAAGCAGATGGATTAAGCTAAATGTCTTATTAATAATATGCCATCTAAAATTCTGAGCTTGAGGCTTTGCAAAGCCATCTTTCCACATCTGTTTGACAGTCCATCAAATTAATACTCAGGCCTTAGAGCCCGGGGATGCTATCAACTTTTCCCCACTGTTCTTTCCCCCAAACCTCAGATTTACTGCAAGCAAGCAGAGACCCTACCTTTAGAACCATCTCTGAGAAGGATCACCAGAGGATGAAAGCATTGTCAACCGCATTGGAGGATGGTGGGTATTAGCCCTAAGATGTAATAATTATTTCCTGGTGCTAACAAAAGTTTTCACCTGCTCTTTCTTTAGTTGTCCCTAATTTAAATAAAGCTGGGAAATTTGTAATTACGGTTCTTAGGTTCCAAAATCTCAGAGGTCATCTTGGTACTGATTCATTTGGAACAAAAAAGAGAAGGATCACAATGAGAAATTCCACTTAGTATCTGTTCTCAAAAAAAAGGAAGGCTCTCGCTTTGTTGGTATTTTTGTTAGAATCTGTTAATATTAGACATGAGTTTTTTAATCTCTGCTTTATGCAGGAGAATTATGCAGTAACTACAGTAGGTCCTCCTCCAAGGACTACCTCTATTAACACTAAATGAAACAGTAGTGGAGTCTACATATTCTTGAGCAAAGTCATGAATTAGAATTTGGAAGAAGGAGTAACTAGTGAGTAGTAAAGTAAAATTAACAAAAATCAATTTTCTGCCATTTTCTGACAAGGAACTCCAGTTATTACCAAAAGAGAACTCAATCATCAAAGAAATGAGCTAAATAATAGCCTAAAAGTCTAGCGAAGTGGATTTTTTCACACCATAATAGCAAAGCTGTGGAGAATAAAGTTTATGTTCTTGGAACAAAAATAGTAAGACAAAGAAAAGAAAAAACTTTAAAGATCGTCTACCTCTTTTAAAGCAAATTCTCTAAGAAAATGTAGAAAATTATCTGAATCTAATATTAATTTTACTCTTCTCTCATTTACTTGAAAGAAGATAACCAAATAATATCAATATAAAAATGTTCATGGTTTGAATCCATTAAAACACACAAAAAAGCAAACGGAATGCTGCTATGTGGCTATACAAATGTACACATTTTCCAGTCACTTTAGTTAATGCTTTTTCTTACACATATAAAGATTACTGGTGCACAGCTGACCTAATTCTTCTAAACAAAATATCAATTCCCATGTAGTTCCATAGTATAATCAATCCTTCCATTACTATACAGTTTTTCTTAGCTATTTTCTTTTGCTCATTCCTTTTTCTCTACCAAAACATTTAAGCAATTTTATTCTAATCTCCACAAGCTATGATAAGTATTTTGATTATTTCATTTGATCAGAATTTTAGTCAATTGAAGACTATGTGTAACATATGATATTAGATACAGTTGGGAATTTTTTTTTTAAAACACCACAAAGGCTTTAAAATCTTTTTGAAAGAGGCACACATATTCAGGGTTACAAACACATTGTAGCAAGTGATCATAGTAAAAACAGTAAAGCAATAGCAAGGGCCATGAGTCTTGGAATAAGAGACAACCAGGCTGGGCATGCTCAGGAAAGAGTATCAAAGGCAGGAAGAAATTATTGAGTGAGCAGAAAAGAAGATACAAAGGTAAATGACAAAGGAAAATGACACGAACCAGAAACATAAAATGTATTTCAGTGGAAGTGAGGAGAGCCATTTGACTGGAGTAAACCCTTCCAGTAGGAAAACATTGGGAGATGAAGATAAATACATGGTCTCAAGCCAATGAGTCTATGAACGCCAAAAGAAAGACACTGTGGGAGGGTCAGAGATTTCCTACCAGGCCAGCTAAACCCTGTTCCCTAAACCCGGTTCTGTTACCTACCATCCTGGGTTTTCACATGCATAAAATGTTGATAACAACAGTACCCAGCTCAAAAAGATTCCCTAAGCAATAAATAATAAAACTCTATCACAGAGCTAGCACATATCAAGGGATAAAAAAAAAAAAATGTTTTTTTAAGTTTTTTTCTATTATTAGTCACAGTAAAGAGTCTGAATTGGGTGGCCATTAAAGGAATCACTCATCTGGCAAAAAAAGGCCCATTGTTCTGACCAGAGAGAGGAGGACATTCCTCCCGTATGCCCTTTGTATAGCTTTCTCAATGCAATTTAAAGTCAATTCCACAACACAAATTTAAACTGACTTCTTATCCAGACATATCATTCCATTATACCCAAAGGTCTCCAGAACCAAGCTCCCACCTCTGTACTCAGCTGAAGTTTCCCAATAACGCTCCAGTAACTGCTGCTATAGATGCTAAGCTTCGTGGTACAGTGAACATGGATGTGGGTCAAGAAAAACCTTAATTCAAATGCAGACTACATATGTCACTCTTGACAACCTGTTTTCTCTGAGCTCTATTTTCTCACATCCAAAACGAGGAAATAATAAAACTAATTTGGGTATGTTTTTATAAGGCTTAAGTAAGATAACTAAAGAAAACGCAACTAGCACATCATTTAAAACAGAATGCTAGGCACTGATTATATGTAGTTAACCCTGAAAGCAACGTTATAAGGTACTCATTTGTTATTATTCACATTTTACAGATGAAACTGAGGCCTAAAGAGATTAACTAATCTGCTAAGTCACAGACAGCACGGGTCACAGAGCTGCATCACAACCAGTCAGTGTGACTCCAGGACCACCCCACTGTCTCCCTCCCATCTCTCAGAAGCCGCAGAGGGTAATTACTTTGACTACTGTCAGTTTCCTCAGTCCCAGAGCCAGCCTGACCTCACTGAATCACTTGTGAGAATGTCTTTGGTTGACATAAAAACTATAATCGAAGGGAATTCTTAACATCCTTTAGGAAGTTGTTTACTTATTATCACATTTTTTTTATTATTATTATTCCTAAGGCCAAAACCTAATAGCCATTTTGATGGCAGAGAGAGGTCTGAAGAGTTAGGTAAAGGTCCCAGCTGTTACCAAGCTCATGGGTTTTTTTTTTTCTTCCAGAATTAACACATTTTGATAAAATTTCCATCTTCTGAACACATTCTGCCTTCTCCCTCTCCCAGCTGCAACCTGACAAAATTTGCAATTGGGTTGGCTTTATGCCTTGATGTGAGCTTGAATTTCGTATGAATTACTTCTCTTTTCACTCCTTATCAGTCCTTCTCTGTCTGTATGCCTTCAATAATTTTTCTGTACTCAACGCATCATGTTCTTGTCTTCACCTGTTTCAATATTGCGCTTCTCATTCTATTGTTTTTCTTGGGAGGCTTCCCATTTCTTGGTTTTGACAACTCAAGGCCATTTTTTCCCACTGCAGTTTCCACAGAATATTAACATGTGTGAAACTGTTTACTTATTTTTCTTTGAAGACACACATCCAACATCCAACACTTAACGAGGAAAATCACTTGTTTCTGAGAGTATTTCTGGTGTTTTTATACCTTTACATAATGCAATGGTCCCCTGTTCTCTTTCACTCAACCTGGAAACTTAATATGCCCTAAAATATATGTTGGTACATCTGCTTTCTCACTGAGTGGACAAAAGGCATCTATTTAAGCTATGATTCATTCTTTCTTAATCTAATACTGCCTTTTGTATTCTAATATTTCGCATGTCTCTCAAACTTCAGGAAAGTTCATGTATAATATCCACAGGGATAATGTATTTCTTCTGAGCATCCAGTTGAGCTTGCCTATCTCTAATAAGGCCATGTCTTTTTAACCTAAAGAATAGCTGACATGCTATGATTTTTTTTTTCAAGAGGGTTCTAAAAGACACAAGACTTTTTCATACAGATGAACCTCTGACCCCTTCCCAGAATATCAGTATTTCTCATTGCATGTCCTCCCATTTGGCATGTCCTTTCTTTGGGCTGCCACAGATGGGTGCCTATGCTATTTAGCAAGTGATTAATCAATATTTGTAAAATTGCACTCATTGAAGTGATGACATTTCATAAACACTCTAGCATAAAAGTCATTGGGCATGAAAGAAAGTTGACTGCACTTGTAACTCAGGTGCAAAGTCTCAGAGATGAGGTAAGTACTGCTGAGAGACACTGATGCCTCAGGTGGACCAAGGGGTCAGGAAGGTCTCAGGGCCAGTGGGACAGAAGATGTCACACATCCACCTATTCTTGGCTGAGTATCAGTGGTACAGCAGATGCTTTTTCAGGTGACAAGAAAGCACAAGAAAATCAGCCTCATGAGATTTAGGGCTTTCCCAGATTAGATCTGTCTGGGTTACTCCAGATCCAAAGATACTCTTTCAGGTCTATTACAGATGTAGGTTAAGGAGATCAAGATAAGGTGAAACTTAGAGATTACCAGGGGTACATTTTCTTCCCAGCCACATGACCTTCCAATCCATTTTCTATGTGGAAATTGACTATAGGATGAGCTTAACCAGAGGCTGGACCATAATTAGGGAGGAAAGATATGGTAACAGAAAACAGCCTACATAGACTAAACTTGGGGAATCATATCTCCTATGGAGACAGCAAAGAGAACGATGCCAAAGGCAATGTTAAGGTAGACTTCAGCTACACCAATACTGCTTTTTGTCTTTAGGAAAAGCAAAAAATAAATTACTGGAAATAAATATAACCAAACATAATATGGGTGTTTGTTATATTATTTTCATACTCACTTGAATACTTTAAATTTCTCAGAACAAAAAAAGGTAAAAAAGAAAAGCAACCTTTATCCTTATTCACTTCGCTCATGATAAATTCTGACCAAGAATGTACATCAGATTCTAAGTTTTATACCTTGAATATAAGAAATAGAATTTTGTTTTCACATAAGGAAAATAGTATGTTCACCTGAAGGCCTCTATTGAGGCAATTTTGCTTAAAAGTGATTTTAGAATTTTTTTTTTCCTTGTTTACCTTTAATAATGATGAAGCAACAGTATGCTTAACTATTGGGTGCATGGACCTCGAGTCACACAAAGTGGATTTAAGTCCCAGATTTCTCATTCAGTAGTAGTATAAACTTGGATTAAGTGGTTACCACATCTATATCATAGGAATGGTTAGTAATAATTGTTATAAATCGCATGAAGTATGTAAAGAGTTTAGCAAAGGGCCCAGCACAACACAAGCACCCAATTGCATTTATTATTGTGTACTAATCTGAAGATATCTAGTCTTTCTACAGTTGGGCATGGCAGGGATAAGCTGTCTGTTTAATATATCTGTGATGGTACTTTTCAATGTCTTGAGAGTTTTGGCTTAATTATTTATTAGCTCTTCCCCACAAAGAGGTAAAAGAGAGCCAATATGAAATGCCTATCACAAGCTAGGAGATAAACATGGATCAGCTCATTTAACTGTCACCATTTCCTTGGGAAATAAATAAGTCTTTCCACCATGTTTACATATGTGAAAGGCAAGACTCAGGGAGGCTGCATAAGTACACAGCACTACATGGATAGAAAATGGAAGGTCAAGGACTTGAAATCACATCCATTTGAATTCATTATATGGGCTGCCTCAGGCTGCAGAGGGTCAAGACATTTAAAATGTCTTCTGGAAATAATTGCTAGAAACTTCTAGACAGGCTTATTTGTGGCAAAAGCAGAAGTATCCTGGGAGCATTATTCTGCTCCTCTTTTCTCTGCACTTCATGGAGCCCGAGTAGCTTCATCCCATTTTACATGCGGGGCACGAACGTTCTCCTTGGCTCTTGGCCTTGTCATCATGCTGGAAGTAACGGGGATTTCTCTATTTAGAGCACCCAGCTCAGCACTTTTTAGAAGGATATTCTTCACCTTAAAGTAAAATGCTGGGTGGGATGTGTCACATTTCATTTATAAGCAGTCATTAAATATCATTTTTCAAAAGATCTCTAAAGTGACACTGAGCTAGCTGTTCAGTGATAGATGCATTCCTAGGCCCTGGTTATTGTGTCTGCTGAATTTTAGCTTGGATGGTTTGTGTTGCTCCATGATGAAACTTCTTTATGAGTTATTTCTGAAAGGTGGATTGTGTGTGTGTGTGTGTGTGTGTGTGTGTGTGTGTGTGTGTGTGTGTGTGTGTGTTGAGAAAGTATTGCTTTGTGGACTTTTGATCATGAATTTTTAAAATTAATGCATATCGAAGAAAGACAATCACTGTGGGCATTTCAAGGCAGTGTTTCATTGTGGTCATGATGGTACACAGCCCGGGAAATAGTTCTCTTTCAAAAGAACAATCTGCAACACTACATTGCTCGGCTTTTTCATAAACGGCAATGAAGGACAGTGATGAGAGCGTTAATGTATCAGACATCAACTTGGTCATCAACTGTTATCACATCTGTATTTTCTGCTTAAAAATACCTGGAGACTGGCATCCAATCTCAACATGTCTGAAAGGTTTACCTGTTGGTTGTGGCGTAAATTATGTACTTTAAAGAACAGAATAACAAACTGCATTGCAGATATATGCAGTCTCTCACTGACTTTGCTTGGAAACCAAAAGTGCAGTTTTATAATTAAATAGACAACTCTTATTAATCAAAACTTTTTTTTTCATCATAAATGCAGTATGGATCATAAATCTTTTTACAAAGTCACATTCTTTTCACAGTCACAGAAAAAAATTGCTTAAGGGAGCTAAATGCAAAGTATAAAAAAGAAATCTATAATAAAGACTAACCTGTCAGGAACTAAGAGCTCTACCACTCAAAAACTGAAATGTATTCGTTATTCATTAGGTACTGAGGGCATGTCTAGCTCTTAACATAAGACAGACATTATTCCTTCCCTCCATCCAACTCTGGCTGGTTGTTTGTGTTTGGTTGTTTTATATTTTTCCTGAATTATGATATATTAATTGCTTCCATCCCACTAAATGTACAAACTTATGTTCCATTTAAAGACTTTACCAATTCTTTTAGAGGTTAAATTGTAAAAGCAAATCTTTAATGCTGGGCTTCTCATGGAGACTGTTGCTTATGGGGATTTCAAAATCAATATGTATATTCTAGATTATATATAGAGTAATAAAGATCATGGTTTGGATAATATGAATAGAATTAAAAATTCATAAATCTATAACATGGAACACATCTTCGTAGATTGTTATAAGTCATATATCTACAAAGCTAATAAATTGTTTTTTTTTATTTTCAACCTAATGATTTATTTAGTAAAGTGATGTTTTATTCAATAGTAATTCTAAATACATAGAAAATTTAATTTAAAAAGTCAACCATTATTTTCAGAAACTAAGTGTATCTTTTGAAACAACTTAGAACGAGGATGGCATTCATTACTTAAGAACAAGTGTTAACACAGGAATTCCATTATCTTCTAAACCTTGCTGAACTTTCCATCATTACAAGAATGTTTATCTAAAATCATTTCCCTCCAAAATATTGTAGTCTTATGAAAAAAGAAAAAATAACTGAATATACTAACAAGTCAAATCATGACTATACTACTTTCTTTCATAAAAACAGCAAAGCAAAGGTAAATGCTACAGAAAGGTTTCTAGAAAATAATTCTTCCACATTGAGTTCAGCATAAAATAGTCATGGTTGGGGGAAGCCAAATCCTAGCACTGCCATTTATAAAAAGCCACAATTAAAAAGCAATATCAAGCTCTTTTCATGTATTAACTCATTTGTGCCTCAGAATACCTCATGGAGTAGGTACTAGTATTACTGCCATCTATACTGAGACACAGAGAATTGAAGTAATTTGTCAAACATCATACATGCCTGGTAAGCAGTGGAGCAGGACTGGAAGCCAGGCAGTCTGATGTGAGTCCATGCTCTTTGCTGTTGTGTAAATGTTCACCTCATAAATTTTTATAAGAATTAAAATTGTAAGCTGTACATAAAAACTATAACATGATTCCTGCCCATTGGTAAGTGTGACTCCATGGGAGCTGCATAGGTACCCAAAATGCTGATGTTGATGAAAATCATGATCATGATGCTTGCTTCTGAACCATAAGAGAATTGTCAAATCGTTCGTATTCCCGCAAAAGGTCCCTCTAAACTCTTCTTTTTTTTTTAATGCCTACAGCACCTGGTCTTCCTAGGTGGTCTCCCATCCAAGTACTAACCAGGCCAGCTCTGCTTAGCTTCCAAGATCAGAGAGATTGGGCACATTCGGGGTGGCATGGCCGTAGATTTAAACTTTTCTTGAATTAAAAAGTATATATATTTTAAGATTGTATTGTTTTTAAGATTTAGACTACCTAATATACCAGATCAAAGCATGCGGCAGACAATTTTCAGGGCAACAAACTGGAAATCCTACCAAATTATCTGAAACCACCATGATCTACTATTGCTGGTGTCAAATAACATTCTCGTGAAAGAATTATGTCTATATGCCCTGAATGCTTATTTTACAATGTTAAGATGAACTGATACTGTTTTTATTACAATCACTCAACAATCGTTCAGCAGACTATATTAAAAAAGAGAAAAAATATTCAACCTGAATGACAGTAGTCATTAACTAAAAGAGCAACGTAATCAGCAGTAAACTCCCTACAACATATTCAAAATCCTAGTCATGTCCATCAAAAGAAGAGAGAAATGCTTGGTGGCGCATAAGTCACCCAGCCCCTTAATCACACAGGACGGAGGTTGAGTATTCCATATTGCTGAGCTGATGAAAAAGCATGGGCCTAGGATCCTCTTCTAAGCAACCTACTCTAGCAGTGGCAAATTGCATGCCAACAGAAATGCCTGCATTCTGATCGTTTTTTTTTTTTTTTTCAACATATGTCTCTGTACCTCTGGTTGGAAAGCAGATGCCTAAGCTTGCTCGCTCTGCACCCCCCCCCCAAAAAAAACGTATCATCTATTGACTGAAATTCGCAGGGGATCAAAGATTGCCAAGAATTGTACCCAATCAAGATGAAGCAGAACGAACCAAGGGCTGTCAGCAGTTAAGAACTCTACCAACTGCTATCCATAAATTAAAAGAAATTTTGCCTCCTTAGCATGTGATTTATTTGGAAGAAGCTTTCAGTGCTAAATTCTGAAAGAAGCCAAGAAACACTTTATTGAAATGATCCATTTTAGTGCTGAGCTCAGTTCAAGAATCAAAGCAGATTTCAATAAACTTTCAGATGAACTCATCAAGGTAACTCTTGCTTTACCACATACTCTGGTCAGTGAAGGCCAAAATATTTATACACCTCCTTAAATCCCTTGACTTTAATTACCTCACAATTTCACTTTAGTGCCAAACTGGTTCAGGAGAAATAACATCACTCTCAACGAATGGAAATAGTAAGAGAAAAATAAATAAATAAAAACTCTTCAAATTCTCTATCCATTAAAGGGAATGCTTTTCTGGTAAGCTCTATATTTGAGAAAAGCTATTACAAAGAAAGTTGGGAGCCCGACTTGGGTAAATGAACCCACCAAAGAAAATTAAAGGCACATTAATGACTCTCTCCCCATAGACACAGTTCATAATTAAGAAGCCTGGTAATTCTGACACAGTTTAGTTTTGAAAGTAACTTGTTAATTTAATTGAAGGTGGTTGTGTTCTTACCCTGGATTCATCATTGATGTTTACCCTTGCATTAAATTTTAAGTAGGGGAAGGGATTTATTAATATAAACTCACAATCTTCACTTTTAAATGTTGGATATACTTTCCGCATTGATTTATGTTAACTTTATACCTCTTTCCTTTGGTCACTTCACTCTTGAAAGCGCAGCTAAGTGAAATTGAAAATGATTATCTGAGATCAGTCAATGAGAGAGGAGTATAAAATGGTGGGGGTGGGGTTGGCATAAGAGAACCTAGTTATTTATCAGTAATACAGGCTTTCAACACAGATTTTGTTCTGTCACCTCCAAATCTCACTTCACTGGGTCAATAAGTTTCTCTCAATGCAGAAATGAAGTTGTAATAATGATATGAAACACATTTGCCCTACTCATAGGATCATAAATGTGGAATAAACATTCAAAATCCCACCTCAGGAGTTTAATCTGCACAACATTTCTTCCTTCAGGGAAAATAATATAATGCAAGGTCTACAGAAAGAAAGCATCAAAATAACACTTACAAGATCAGTTACCTATTCCATCAGGGAAGGTCAGAATATTTATATGCCTCCCTTAGTCCCTTGACCTTAATTATCTCACGAGTTCACTTTAGCACCAAACTGTTACCTAATCCTAAACTTGTCTTAGTTTCTGGATGTGCATGCCAATATACAAGGTATTTACAAGAAAAATGTTTAAGACCCACTGAATTAAAAAACCCAACCACTGTCTCCCCCAGACAGATAGACTATGAGCCCATTTTAAGTGAAACTACCACGATCATCATCCAGCTAAGTTCCATGAGGGCAGAGCTTTGTTTACGTCACTGCCAAAAATGGTGCCTGGACCGCAGTAGGTGCTCAGTAAATAATGCTGAATAAATGATCCATGACAGACCCTGCAGGGCAGCCGAAAAAGAGGAAATGAGCAAGAATGTCTTCAGTGCCACTAGGATCACTGTTATTTAAATATTAAATCAATCAAGTATATATATGAAATGGCTATGATATATAGGCATATCTACATATATGAGTTCTGAAGATAAAATTTCATGTAGAATTCACTGAGCTTTCTAATGTGAAAGGGGAAATGTGTCTATGTGTGAATGAAGAGGATGGGGGAAGGAATGCTTACATAAAAAACATTTCTCACATCACATGGAATGAGTAAAAGATAGTAGTAACTGAAATTTCATCTAATTCTAGAGTTTATAAACTAAGTCAGATTTTTCATTGTACTTCCTACCTATAAGCCAATCATCAGGTCACATAGGAAAACAAGCAATTAAATAAATGACTTGCAGTAGGATTTTTCCCTAGGTTGGGATTTTTCCCTGTGTTTGGTAACTTCTGAAAACATTTTACCTGATGGTATTTAGCCAGTTTTTTGTCAGCCTAATGTCATGCATGCAATACTAATACATACTAGCAAACAGTCTTGAAGTTCAATTAAAAAAAAAAAAAAGAAAGAAATCCCCACACAAACTCATTCCCTTGCTACACATTGCTGGTTCACCATTTTCACAATGTGTTCTGGTGTTAAGAAACTCATACAAAAATAATAATATTCATAATACTAAACTACCAAGAAAATGGCTGCTGCATGCCAAGCGCTGATTGGCCACTGTGTACCAGGCACCTGACAACCAATATGAGAGTAAGGTGCTACTATTACTATTACTTCCTCCTTTTAGAGATGAGAAAACTGAGACCCACAGAAATAAAATAACTTGTCCAGGATCAAGAGAATGAAGGAGCCAGGATTTAAACACTGTCTGCAGATATCTTAAGCAATAAGATAGCATCAGCTCTTCGAACGTTTTTTTGCTTTACCTGATCACCTTCTAACAAAAGCACAATCATCATTTTCAAAAATATTTTTAATACAAATCAAATTTATACTCAAATATATGACGTTTCCTCTCCAAAGAGGGAAAATATATGATAACTTTCCTCTCCAAAGATGCATAATGGTCCTTCCTGCCCACAAACAGGTTAACTTAGTAAGAATCTGACCCAGTTCTAGTTATAGAATACATTGCTCTCTAGGCATCATTCTTTCTAAAGTAGCCTGGTACTCAAGGTTAAAAAAGAATAAAACATAGCCTATAAAAGCATGCCATCTAATTAAATGTATTAGTACCAATACTTTATTATAGTCAAGCAAGTCAAGAGGTGCCTCATTTGTGGACCCGAGGAGGCCACAGGAATCTTTCTACCCCTGAAAGTTCAATAGGGAGGCCAGCTTAGTTTTGCCTCATCCCCAAAACTATGTCCTCATCCAGGACGCTGGACTTTAGAGCTTGGCAACTGAGCAAACATAGGTTTAGAGGTCAAACAGCTTGAATTCCAATCCTGACCTTCCCAATTACTAAAAACGTAAATGTGGACAAGGTTTTATAACCTTCAAAATCTTCCATTTATTCCTAGTAATGGGAACTATAATATCTCCTCTAAATGGATACTGTAACGATTGCAGGGCATAAAATGTGGGAAGTGCTACCTCACGTCCCAGTACACAGTGGATAGATAACAGATATAAAACCTTCCCCATCCTGGAGGACCTTTCTTACTAGTGTGCGGGAGCTGATTCACATTGGTTTGTAAGAGATGACATAAATTTTCAGGAATTTTTAAAGCCAGTTATTAAAGATGGCCATTATTAAAAAATAAATTATATAAACTTAAAATTAATTATATCAAAAACAAAGGCAATAAATATATAAGGCTCACCACTTCCTAATTTATTTACTTCATTTTACTGTTATCCGCGCTCCTATGGTTATTTATGTTTATTGTCTATTAAGCAGTGGAAATATTGTGTAATGGTGGACTACAGCATTCCCTCCCAACTCCACGCTCAGTGACATCACATTTGTAGCCTGAAATTGGCCACGACAGGAGAATTTGCACAGAAATTGGAAAACACTACAAGTCAGGATTTTCTTTCTTTGGAAGCCAGTTATTCAACATTTACCACCATATCACTGGTGTTCATATTTTATCTTAACCCTTTCTGCTCATCATCTTTCATCCCTACTCACTACAAGTTATCTACATATATACATATGTCCATCAAATTTAAAATAAAAGTGAAAACAGAAACCTAAACCCTTCCAATTGATATCCTTTTTCCCCATTCTTCATTGTCAAATTTACTAAAAAATGTTCTATACGCTTAATTCCAACTCTTTGTTACCATCTCATTTATTTATTCATTTTACATATAGTTGAGTAACTACTCTTGATAAAAGGAATCAAGGACATAAAAATGTGAGCAAAAAGGAACATGCCCCTGCCCTGTGTAATTTACAATGCAGTCTGACTTGTCTCACCTTGAAAGTCTATAATGTTCTATTAACGCTTTTTTCTCCTCTTTTACCTCCTTAAAAAAAAATTTACATACAAATTTTCCAAATATTTTGTCTTGTTTTCCTCCACAGCCTTCCAAAAAAAAGTCGAGATTGCCTCAATGTTTTGACTATTTCTCTTTTTCCTCAGGAATTTCATGCATTACCGTGATTTTATCCTCTTCCTAATTCTCAGAAAACCCATGTCTCCCGCTCTTCCATCTCAATATCTGACACCACAGTCCACCCAACTGTTTAAACCAGAAAACCAAAAACAACTGTTTCCTTCCTTTTCCTCAGCCCCACCCCAAACATCAGCAAGCCCTACCGAATTTATATCTAAAAGATATCCCAAATCTAACACATCTCTCCATCCCTATCTCCATCTCCTTGGCCAAGACTTTCTTTTTCACTCAGTCTAAATAAAAGCCTCGTAGCCTATCTCCTTGTTGTTATCTTGCTCCCCGACATCATGCACCATGAAGAAGCCAGAGCGAGCATTTTAATGTAATCATTTCTCTCCACATTTAAAAAAACAAAAACAAAAACAAAACCTCCAAAATCTTTCCATTCTACTTGGAATAAAACTAAAACTTGCTTCCATGGCTAACACAGCCCTTCATCTGGGCCCTGCCCACTTCCTGAGCTCATCCCTTCCAATCCCTACTTGCTCATTATGCCAAGTCCAGAACTCTGTCCAGATCTTTATAAATCTTTGCAGGGCTAGCTCCTCCTCTCATTCAGGAGAATTCAGGAGGCTTTCTCTGACCAATCAATGCAAATTTTCCTGGCCAGGTCACTCTATTACTTTCCACCAGATTGGTCATTCATTGTTGGTTATTCAGTATCTATCTTCCTCCATCAGAAAGGAAGCTATGCAAGAGCAAAGATCTTATCTTTCTTATTCATCAGGATGTCTCTGGTAGCTAGAACAGTGCCTAGCACATGGTAGACACTCAATAGAGATTTGATGATGAAAAAATGAATAGAAAAAGATTTAAAAAAAAAAACCAGTAAAAGGGAGGAGTAATGGGAAACAAAGAACCTGAAAAGAGGAATTTTTCTGGAACTGCACGGAAAAATAAGAACAGCGATCTGAAGTGGAAAAGTGCTAACAGTATAAATCAAATTTCCGTCTTTATTAAATTCTGACTTGCCCATGGCTTTGTCTATTTTATAGGCAATCTAATTTAGTAAAAACCTGTTCTGATAAATTTATCTTAATTTTCATGGCTAGGTCAAAATATTTTTAAAAAGACAGAAAAACTCTAAAATTTAAAGATTTTCCTACATCCTCAAAAACATTTCTGAGAGACAGAGTCCCCTGGGCTTCCTCCCATACTTGTGCTGTAATAAATTCCTATCACACATACATGGAAAAGATAGAGAGAGGGGAAGGTAGAGCGCTCTCCTCCTGCAGAAAATCAAGAGTGCTGGTTTTCCAATGCCATGTTCTTTACCAGGGAAGCAAGAAAATTTTCTTCTTAATTGAAGCTTCGCAGACCCAGACCTCACACTCTGCTTCCAAGTAACAGCAAATAGCAGGGCTATTTGCGAATAGCAATAGCTACTCCTTTCTTATCTAATCTAATATAAGAAAGAAAGGGATGGAAGGAGAAGGGAAGAAAGGAGGAAGAAAGGGAAGGAAAGAAGAGAGGGAGAGAAACAAAGAGAGAGAGGGTGGTCACAAAGAATGGCCTCAGTGCTTTAGTTTTCCTGTCATCCCTCATAGGTGATGCTAGATGGTGAAAACACTCATGACCAAGGAACCCAGCCCAGTACCTCATCATGGACCACACAGCTCGAGGAGACACCGGGAATCCACTGCTCTTGGGCTGCGGTGGCAATGGGGAGTGGCAGCCACTCCAAGATCCCTTGTGAGGAAACCGTTGCTGCTTCCCATTCTCCCGAAGAGGGTGCACTGGCAGTGAGGAGGACTGGGGGCTCCCAGGCTGCGGTGGGCTGCACTGATGGACGACCCCATTGCTCCTAAACAGAGTTGAACAGAATGACAAAGCTTGCAACAAGAAACAGCGGTCCCCTGTCCCATCCCAAAGTCCTGCTCTTGGAAATAACCATTCTCAAGCCTTTCATCTATTGTTTCTAGGATGGATCGATGTATTTTAAAATAATATGATACAGTATTTTTTTTTTCAATTTTAGAACTTATCTTGACTTTCTAATATAGAAAACTAGAACTCAGTCCCTCTTACACGGTCACCAACACAACATCCTCTCTTCACTCTCCATACTCCAAACATGTGTCTCATAATATTTAACTGAAGTGGTATTCACTATTTAAATAATTATGATCTTGTAAAATACTGTTCATAGCTGACCCATCCACTATACTCTGATTATATTTTTCTTCCATAAATCCTCAGAGATATAATTCAAAGCTACCGGATGGCCCAAAGTTAAAAAATCTAATCATACCAACGATAGTGAGAATGTGGATCAAAAGGATTCTGAGACACTGCTACAATCAGTTCAAGAGCTATGTCTCAGCATGTAACACAGAGCATATGCAACTATCCGTGGTCCCAGAAACCCCATTCCTGTAGTTAAACCCTAGAGCAACCCACATATATTTCCACAAGAAAATTCATTTCAGCATACTTTATAACAACAAAAATTGTGGAAATAACCTAAATTCCAAATCTAGAAAATTGAATAAATAAATTATGATAATTAAATGCTATACAACAGTTAAAATGAATGAATTATAGCTAGATGCATCAATAATGATATATCTCAAAAGCCTACATTAAACTAAAAGAAAAGCAAGTGATACCATTTATACTATTTCAAAATATGTTAAATGATATTATTTTGTATTCGCTGGTATAGTATGATGAATACATATAAAGTAACAGCATAAAAATAATCATAGAAATGAAAAGTCCCAAATTCAGGATTGTGGTTACTTCTAGGGAGAGTGAGTAGTTAGGAAATAAGGTCAGGAAATGTCACTCTCAATGTTGGAAATTATATCCTAATTTAAAAAAAAAAAAAAACAAAAGAAAAATAATGTAACTTTCAGGAGCTCATCTTTCACTAAAAATGTTTCTTCTTGAAGGTGACATCAAATAAAAGATATCCCACTCCATTCATGTGACTCAATATTAAAATTTAGGAATAAGTTGTTCTTTATGTAGGAAAGTACTTCCAACATTTGTTTCTGTTCTTTCCTGCTGCCTGAATCATACAAGACCTCAAGAACAACCTAGTGACAATGTTTTTCTAAATTAGCAGATAAAGTGGGAGTGTATCTCTAAGTGTTTGTGCAAAACTCTGTAGGTATTCATTATTTTGAGAAAAGGAGACACATTTCTATGAGATTCTCAGTGGGGTCATGACCCCTGATACACTCAGAACCTCTGAGCTGGTCTCATGATACAAATGTGAGCCCATGACATGAACAGCAGATGCTCTGGAAGGCTTTTAGTTCCCTGTCCTGCAATCCTCCCATGGAGGAGGGGTACTCAGAAGTAACCCTGTGACTCTGGAGTCACCAGGCAGGGGTCCTAATCCTGGTTCCACTCCGCTGGGTGACTCTGGAAAGGTTACTTTCTGTGCCTCTGTTTTCTCCTCTGTAAATGAGGGTAACAATGTTGTGAGCATTAAGTGACTTTATACCTATAAATGGCCAGGCATACACGGTGCCTGTCACATAGCCAGAACTCAAGAGACATTAACCATCATGAGCCAGGTCTCCCTGTTAGATGCTCTGGATTCCTTCTGAGCACTTTCACAGCTTTATCAGTTACTCGTGTAATTGCTTATGTAATGTCTGTCTCCCCTATATCATGCATGCTCCTGAGGGAAGGAATCTTATCTCTTGTTCTTGGCCAAGTACGGAATGAGCATGTGTTGAATGGGTGGATAAAAGAATGAAGGAAAGAATGATGTCTCCACTTATGCAGAGCTGCTGGTTGTGAAAGCTAAAAGTTACCCAAAAAAGTACATATTATAAGCTGTGCAACTGCTAAACTACGTATCAGCAGTATCATTCCTTCCTTATTCCTTCCATAGAATTTCTAGCAGTGTAGTATGATGAAGGTCAGGAAAGATTATTAAAGAAATAAAAGAGACAATTATCCCCTTTGAAAAAAGCCTGGCTCAACAGTAACTGAATGAAGAAGAAAGGAGTGTAGGCAACAGTGGGCTGGGGAGTCCCAAGACCAGAGGAGACATGACTTCAATCATGAGGTTAAAATAGCCTGGCCGGGACCAAAGAACAGGATTCGTAGTCAGTTGTCAGATCCTTCTGCTGTCAGTGAGGCAAACCAGAAAGACACTAGGAAGCTGAGACAAAAAAGATGCAAGAAGAAAGTGAAAAAATGGGAAGCAAGAGGGCTTTATAGGTTGTTTTCTTAAAAAAAAAAAAAAAAAAAAAAAAAAAAAAAAGATGATGAGCAATGCAATTACTCCCTTCAGTTGAGAGGGTGTAGAGAAAGCCATCATACCAAGATGGCTTTCTTGGTATGAGCTTGGGTCAAAATGACAACTGGATTCCTTCCCTTTACGCCTGAGATTTACAGCGAGCCAACAGAGCACTAAACTCTATGTAAATGATCTCCAAGTATGCCCAGGCAGGAAGGTGATCAGAATTTAATGATGAATCTCAGCTGGTTGCCACTCAATAATCTTGCTCTTGTCTTATGTCAAGAAGTTTAAAGAGGTAAGGCATAGAATAAAAAGGCAGGATTTTTTAAAAGATAAATTTCTTTCTCAGACAAGGTAAGAAAATAAATCAACCACATTTTTAAAAGTTCGATAAGGGCCTTATAATTACTGAAAAATGGGGCCTGAATGTCAATTGTGAGTAATTATGGGTTTGATAGGTGAAGAAAATTACAGCATGTGTTTGAACTTTTAATATGCCTTAATTATTCTTATCATCTATAGTCCACATGAAGAAATGAATATGCCTCACATTTTTTTAAATGAAAATGGGTTACTAAATAAACTTGTTCTTTAATTTGAATATGATGTGTGAGTATTCCTGTATGGTTTAGACTGGCCCGTTTTGGAATTCCAAAACGAGACTTGTTCATCTCTAGAGCAAACAAGAGGCTCCAATTTAACAGTGCTCTTTGATGGTTAACATTCATTTGAATGCAGAGATTCAAGGCAAGCTGTTCACAAACCGGTTACCATTCGTTACCATTTGCAACCACTTTCTCCCTGTGAATCAAGATTTCTCAGTAGTCTGCAACCAGAAAAAACTGCTAATATCAACTTGCCAAAAGCATGAAACTTTCCAATTCCAAATTTTGGGCTCACAAAAACTTTTGGCCTCCAACGATTTTTATAAAAGTGTAAAGAGTTCGAACATATATAATAGATTTATCTTAATGAAAGAAGCCTTGTTTATTCTATTGTGGTCTAAGGTCTAAGGTCAAGATGTTATCCTTTCTTAATAAAAGTTTGGAAACTATTGATTTAAATACTTTTTCTCTGCACATGCACTGCTGGACACCAAACATTCAAAGGACTCACAATTTCTCCTGCTTGTGAGATAAGGAAAAGAGATCATAAACCAAGCAGACTCCAAACACCGTGATGCCCGTCTCCTTCACCAGCATTGCGCAGGTCCCCAGGAACAAACTGAGCAGCAAGAAGAAGGGAGAAGCTGTGGGAGGAAAACACTCCCCAACACAACACTGGTCCACACTCCTGAAAAACAAGGTCAAGATTTTTTAATCTAAGAAAGGTGGGTCACCAAGAAATACCACATTTTAACAACAATTTCACTGTATTCTAAGTGAAAATGGGCTACTAAATAAACTTGTTCAAACATCAATTTCATTTTATTCTAAGTAAGCAAGTGAGAAAAAATTTCTTGAAGAATAGAATTATTTAAAATTGCAAAGATGGAAAAAAGTAAATGCCTGAGACGAAATTTGATACTTGAATTGAGGTATATAAAAATTATGGCAAAATATGGCATATAACAAATTAACACTAAAAACCATTTAAAATACCACCACAGAGAAATATTTGGTAACATGGAAAGATGTTTAAATGAATATATTTTAAGTGAGTAACACAGGTTACTAAGCTACATGTATGAACTCCAGAGCCTGGTCTCCTGGATTCAAATCATAGCTTTACAGTTAACAAACAGGGTAATAAAGGATAGCTTATTTTGCCCCTCTGTGGCCCTTATCCATGAAATGGGATCACAGTGTTAAAGGGAGGATTCAATAAGTGACTTATTATATATCAAGTGTTTATCATCATTATTATTATTTTAGTGAAGGTGTTTGATATGCTTTCATCCACAAAACAATCAGTGGGGATATATGTATAAACACACCAAAACATAATCATCACTTCTCTTTGTGATGAAAATACAGATGCTTTAGTCTTTTTCTTTTCTTCTGGCTAATCTATATTTTAAAATTTATTTTCCATGAGGTTGTATTAGGTAAAGTTTGTCTTTTCTCAGTATAACTTCCAGCAGGGATTTTCAAGAACCTTCCAACACTATAAAACCTTTTTTCACTTTACACAGTGGAATGAGCCCCACACCAAGAAACATCACACTGTTCCTTCAGCAGGCGCCACACCCATCTGCACTTACTCTTTTGAAATAAAGGCCAATATTTCTGTAGGTGTGACATCATCTTACCCTTAATGTTATGTCCTAAAACAAGCAAATAAAATTATATGCCAAACTAGAAGTAGATATGCATTCTTCTCCGAAGCTGGTCTATAGCTTAAATCGCTAAAAGTGAGAATAGCATGCAACAAGAAAACCTGTAATACTATTATCATATAGATATGGATACACTGCAGGTCTAATTATGTTCCCAAATATATCAACCACACAGAAAAAGCCTAAGAGAACAAGTTTAAACTAAATTCAGTTATTAATTCTGTTCTAACACTAAACAGGAAACAATTGTTCAATCTGGGCTTATATTTTTAAGCTTTTCACAACACCGTTTTACATGACTAGCAATGCAGTGAAAGGTCACAGAGCCAAGACTAGAAAAAAAAATGGTACTAATAAGAGGCTCCACTCTTTAAACTAAAACTTCATAAGAATTAATTAATTCTGTTCTTGATCCAAGGTCTAAATTGGGTTTCCCAATTTCAGCACTATCGGCATTTTGGGGAAGATGGTTCTTTGTTGTAAGGACTGCCTTACACATTGTAGGATCCTTGTTTTGACAAGCAAAAATGCTTCCAGACATTGTCAAATGTCCCTTGGGGCGGGGAGGCACAAATTTGCTCCATAGTGAGAACCACTGGTTTCAAACAGTGTTCCTCAGAGTAACTGGGCTTTGTAAGATTACAGGTCAATAAACTGATCCAAAGATCAAGGTTCACAAATCCTTAACCAGGCAGCCATCCCCAAAGAGGGCGACATGTTCACTGGCCCCCTTTCTCTGGGCCATGCTCTGAGTCATCTGCCCTATTTACATTCTTTTTTCAACCTGCCCCTTTTCCGTGTGGATATGTGACAGTCCAGGTGAGAACCTGGTCCCATTGCAGGGGAGAGGGGCAACATAATGGGAAATTGTTTTACTGCTTTTCAGTCTCCCAAAGCAAGGAGCTTCTGTATTTTGATGAAAGAATGGGTAAATTGGAAAACCATATTTAAGAAACACTTGTTTTCAATTTGGTCTCATTGTTTTAAGTTCTAAACTACTTCAATGAAGACAAGAAGGAGGAAGACACATTAGGACCAAAGTGAAAAGAAAAAGTTAAACAAATCAAAGGCATATAAGAGAAGGGACTACATCCAATATATTTTGTCCCAGAGCTAAGATTCCAAATTTCATTCTCAATAAGAAACTACAAGTAAAAAGCAAGAGCTTCTTCTTGGTGATGGAAATGCAGTCCCTATAAATGGCTCTGACATGGTTCAGAATGTGGCTGGAAAAGAGAACAGCCTAGCACTTGGTGAGGAGAGGGTTTCCTATCCCAGGGCTCCAGGAAGTTTTGAGCATTTCACTGCCAAGAAGCTTCCCTCCTCTCTCTGGCAGATGCTCAGTCCACACACACGCCGGCGCGCGCGCGCACACACACACACACACACACACACAGCAGAAATTCCCAGGAGACGGCATGACCATAGTCCCTCAGAAGGATATGCATAGCTGTACATACCTATTGTAGGAGAGAAAGGCCAACAGAAACAGCAGGCACGCTAACACGTCAGCTCTGCCAACAATTCCGGCCACCTAGGATGTTTGAAAAAAATTGAAAAATAAAAACCTGGGAAAATTACTTTCAGAAAACTATTACAGAAACATATTTGACTTTGGAGGAATGTAAGGTATAATAAAATAGAAAATACATGGTTTTTCAAATTCTGATACATGACAAACCACCTCTGGTTATTATGAATATATCTAACAATAAGTATCTAACAGAAAGATAAAAAGAAGAGGCAATATTTTCATGCTTAACTTCGTTTTTAACCTTCCTTCTTTAGAAGGTTAATTTGCAGCATTAAAGTTTATTCATTTATTGGTTTATTCAAAAATATATTTTGAGTACTAAGTGCCAGACACTGTGTTAGTCTTTGGGCACCAGAGTGCTAATGGAACAGAGGATATTTACAGAGAAAATAAATTGGGGAATCAATAATTTTGATAAAAATGGAATGAGTATAAAATTATGATTGCTATATGTGAGTATATGTGCATGCGTGTGTGTATTTCTAAGCTCTGTCACTGAAAGGGCTGAGAAGCAAAATACCCCAATGGCAAAGAGCCATCCTGGCACTAACTAAAGCCGTTCCACTAAAGAGAACATGGATTCCAGGGCTGAGGCTGAGGAGATACAAGAGGAGCTTGGATCATCTTCTCATGTTAGAAAGTAAGAAAGTCCTCAAAAACTGACAGGTACATGTCAAAAAGACATAGAGGCCAATGACAAAGGGCTCCCACTGATCAAATATGAGAAATTTGAACTTCAAAATAAATAGGAACATTAATAAATTATAAACCATTGAAAAATCAGACATCCTTGAATGCATACTGATAATAAATATATGGATGGGATGGATGGATGGATGGATGGATGGATGGATGAAAACATGTATAAGTGTACACATACATATAGTAAGAAGTGAATAGGAAAGAATGGAGTGCTCTTCTTTACATTACAAAGTCAGTTGATAATGTAGAGGAAGTAATACAATTGGAAAATAGCCATTTTGCTTCCATAAGAGTAAAGACTGATAGAACAAAAAACCACACAAAATATCAATGGATGCTAAATCTAGGATGTGAAAGTTTGAAGTAAAAGATATTTTCAGGGCTTCAAAATATTTCCTCACTGATTACTTATTAGCTGCAAAAATAAAAAGAATAATTATGTTATGGAAAAAATGTATTACACTGCATTACGTCTTGACTGGGAAATTGAACTTAACCTGATGAATAAAAGCAAATGAATGTGGCATGCCTCTGCATGTGATACCCTAAGAAGGGCACAGCATCACCTGTGTGGTATTTCAGCCAGGAAGACACAACCGAATATAATCATGAGAAGACATAAGACAAACTCAGAGTCAGAACATTGTATTAAAATATATAAATAAATATATTTTATATTAATAAAGTATAAAATGTAGTAATTCTATATTACTATTTTGTAATATTAAAATCTTATTATGCTTCAATATCTTCTAATTATGTCACAACTCATTATAATCTATCATAATATTGCATATAGTATATTATTATATATTAAGTATAATGTATTATACTTACATGATATACTATATATGCATATATTTTTCATTTACATTTATATATTTTTATATTTTACCTATTTATTATGTATTTACATAAGTTATATTATTTTATTTATATCAAATTTTAACAAACTATAAGTGTAAATCATACATTATAAATTATATAATATGTAATGTGTATTATATATTATATCATATTTATATTATAATTATATAGTATGGTATATATTGTACCATTATTGATTGCAATATCATAAAAAATCATATTAACATTTTATATTATGTACATTCTAACAAGTTTTAAATTATATTTACAGCTATATATTACATTATAGAGAGATATGAAGGCTGGTAACTGTTCCAAACTTAAGAAGACTAAAGAGAAATGATGACTAATGACCTTAGTTTTAGAATAAAAGTAAATTATTAAGGTATAAATGGATATAAATTATGCGACCTGCTCTCAATGCTGCAGGAAAACAAAAAATGTTTTATATATTGAGGATGAAAGAGAAGAAAAATGATAAAACAAATGTGACAAAATTTTTTAAATTGATGAATTTGTATAAAGAGTATATGGCAATTAGATTTTTTAAGTTTGCTACATTTTTAATGCATTATTCAGAAAAAGGCCAAAATGGAAGAGGCCTATGAAACAAAGGGCCATTATTTTGCTACTTAAAATGCATGTGCATTTCTCTTAACTTTTTGAAATCTAAGAAATAAAACTGTAAACAAATAAAATGGGGTATGTTTCAATGAATGCTTCAAAGAGGTCAAAGGCCACAATGAGCTGACTCTTAAAGATGAGGAGAATTTCCACAAGGGAAATGAACAGTGTTAGCATTTCAGGCACAGGAAACTTCATCGTCCAAATCATACAAGGACCTGAAGTCCACAGCATATTAGAGAAACAATCAATGACTAATAGCAAAAAAAATAGTTTCCTGGAAATACAGCTGTAAATATTCGCATATAATGAGCACACTTTGCAGTCATAAAGGAGAGGCAATGACACACTCATAGAGCTGGATCATGCCAAGCTTGAAGACAGACTCCTCTTGCCATGTGACGGAGACTCAATTTTGTTATCTTTAATTTGATATTCAGTTTGGTTATCTTTAAAATGAGTGTATACCCCCTACATCATATATTGTAGTAATTAATGAGATGATATGTATAAAGTGCCTGCTCAACATTGGTGCCCTTCTTTCTTCCTTTTTCCTGCAGAGAAAGGGGTCAGACTCAGCACTGAGACAGGTTGTTATGCATTTCTTATGGAAATTATCTTTTTACTTTAAGGATGACATATATGATGTTTAATTTAACTGATTAGATAATCTAATATCTATTAGTTAAAATATAAATAAAAAGTAATTCAATTACATACCTACATATGGATAGCATGTCACACAAGAAGAAAAATTTTCGTCCAATCTACACCAAGAGAAACCTGAACATGGCCAGATAATTTTATTGGCAGTACAGAGTTGAAAGCCATTACCTAATGCGGCTGCTTAAACCACATACTCTTCATGGATCCATTAACCTATGAAGAGTTTGAGTGCCAGATCAGGAGGACTTCATGACTCAAGGGAAGTAGGCAGTGACAATATGGTTGTCACTTCGGTGTTAAGGCCCAGCTCAGACTCACAGTCTATAAAGCAACGACTGCACAGTTCACCTGTGAAGCCCATATTTGCTTGTTCAGTCTATACCATTGTCTCTGAGCATTGAGCTCAGTATCAACTGCAAGGCCTCCTGAGGGTTAAACAGAGAGAACAGCTAGCCAGCAACGAAGTCTTGGGATAAGGCCGGCCTCGAGGCCTGGAGGGACACCCCTCATAGCACAACTGATGTGTCCCACTCAGGCAACAGCAAGACCTGCAAGCTCATATTGGGCACAGCAAGCTGGAATGAGGCAGTTACAAGTTAGGCAAGCATAACTAACGCATTAAAGAAGCTTGAAGCCCTGCTTCTCGAATTGCAGCCAGTTAGTGCTGCTCAGACATAGCAGCAGCAGCAGCAGAATGTGCCAGGTGGATGTGCCCAGATATAAAGAATGTAGTTATTCCTTGGAGCAAAATTAAGAGGGGATGTTAAAATATTAGCCACTAATACTGATAGGCTACTGTCAATTTCAAACCACCAAGATTTCATCGAATACGTTATCTATTTCCCTATTGAGCTGGGGTCTCTGGGTCAAGGGAGTTAGATGTTTGTCAGCAACTACTATATGTTTAGACTAGTCATTCACTGTGATTCAATTAGTATCATGTTCAGTAACTGCATGTTTTATTCCAGTCAACAAACATTTTCCAAGTGCCTCCTATTTGCCAGGTATTATGCCAGCTGGAGAGATATAACCTACCTCAAGGAGTTTAACATCTGGTAAGGAGTCAAAAGAGCATATTAATATTAATATTAATAATACCAAGAAATGCATGCATCATAAAAAGGAGAAATCAATGTCCTGGGAAGACTCAAGGGATTAATTTTGACTGTAGGATCTGGGAAAGCTTCATGGAAAGGCCAGCCTTAATATAGTGAAACTTAAAGGACAGACAAGGAGGGGGAATGTAAAGCCTGGGCCAGAGAGGGAAAGCAGAAGAGTTCCAGGCAGAGGAAAGAGGTCTGAAAACATATGGAGTGTTTTTGGAAGGGAAGGCCTAAAGGGATGAGAACACTGAGTAAATGAAAAGGGGGTGAGAGCAGGCAGTGGGAAGCAAAGATGGAATGTTAAGTTGGAGCCCCTTTGGCTTGATTCTGTGACAACGTCAGCTGAACAGTAGGGTATTAGGAAGTACAAAAGGACTTGCTTAAAAATACGTGAAATGGATAGCATGTATTTCTGCCTCATGCTGCAGGTTTCTATCTCCAAGGGGGTGGTTGTAACCGCAGAACTGTATCTTTAAATATTCAAACAGTGGAAAAACATCAGTGAATTGAGTAGAATTTAAATAATGAAACATTCAGATCTCTGAGCAAGCTTAACAGAATCACATGTGGAAATTGCCAATTAGGAATTAATTTGCTCCCCAAACGTATTACTTCATAGGATTTATATAAAGTATACTCTATGTATAGTTATTAGTCATTTTATTTGCAAGGATGAGTTCTATTAGTGTCAGACAGAGCCAGGAACATACACTTACTACATGGCAACAGCTGAAGTCTGGGCTGACTGATTAGATCATTACCATTCTCTCCTATGTGCTCTTGTCCCAGCTCTGGAAACGTTGACCTTAACTTTCAACTCCATGCATCAGCATTTCCTGCTCTTGCTTTTAACTTAAGTGCATTCCTTCAGAATCAGTAATGTCTCTGAGATGATTAAGTTTTAATTCTCATAGGAATTTACAATATTTTTCCCAATTTCTCTACTGATTTTTCTCATGATTCAGATTCAGAAAAACATATAAATTTCCCAAGAAATATACTGTCAGGAAACCCTTCCAAGAATTGCAGGTCTTAAATGAAGAAAGGTCTGGGTCTACCTGATTCATTGCTATATGCCTGCGCTGAGGACTGCATTACAGTCTCACAAATATTTGTTGCAATATCGAGGAAATAAATGAATGTGTTCCTGTCTACTTAAATTAAATTGGAAATATTTTTTTCCCTTTGCTGGGATTTTTGTTTTATTACAACATATTATATGGTCTTGTATGTATTTACATGTAGGTGCTTTAGCTTTTCTAAGAGACTGTAAACCAATTATAAGTGGGGAACCTGCTATCCACCCACATACCTCCTGGGCACCCAGCAGAATACCTGCAACAAGTAAGTACTCATTAACTATTTGCTGATTACATGAATGGATAAAGCCAATCCTTAATCGTATCAAAATGTTTAATCTAAAACCCTTCCACTCCATAATTTAAATCTTCCATTCTTCCTGGGATAATTTATGTTCCCATTTTTGTTTTTGTTTAACGAAGGGGAGATATATCCCTCACAAACTCTCCCACCCACCACCACCACTATGGTCCATTTTCTTTTTTAAAATAATTTATCACTATGTCTTCTATAAAGCACATCTCTTTTTTCTATTTCTCTGTCCTCCTCCTTAGAAACCTGGACTAATATCTATAATTAAAAAAATAGTTTCTTGATTTTACTTCCTAGTATTGATTGTTAAAGTAGGTTAAATTTCTTTGCCTCCTTTTTACCTCTCTCATCTCTTTGTGAATGCAAATGGTTTCTCTAACACTTTTCCCTAAATAAGTGTCCAACCCTTAGACTCCTTTACTGCTGTAACTGTGTTAGCATGGATTATTTTTTTATTAGTACAAAAGTTTGCTGAAACCCTCTTTGAAAGGCCATTTTGCTAATAGAATTTTCCTTTTTTATTTAGAAATCAACCTAACTTTATCACCTCGTGATCATACTACCAAAGGTTACCTGCATTTTATGTTCTCCCACTCTGCGAGCAGAGAATTAAGACTGTTTTTGTCCCATGCATTTGTTCTTTCCTGCAAAAATCTTCCCCAAGACATTCTTATCACAGACTTTCAATTGTACTTTATTTTCCAGAAATGTAACAGTGTCTATGGGCTTAGATTTTAAAACTGCCTTTGACCCAGCATCATATATTCTACATGGCTAGTAGTAGCCTTTTATTAGTATTTCTCTTCACATTGCATCCAAAAAGAATATTAAAAACATGTATCCCTCTCATTTTTTGAAATCAATATCTAAAATTTTTCATCACAATTCTAAATACTTGAAAGAATCTAACTCCCTATGCACTGTAAATATTGACATTTTAAAATATGGCTTGATGTTACTGTTTTAAATTTACCAAACGGAATCTGAAATGTACCATAGCATTTGGAAGCTCATCATTTACCATTTATACATGAACAGGCTCTTCTTTAAATGGTAGACATTTACACCCTTCCCCCTGAACTCATATTTCCATTTTATTTCCCCCTTATCATTTCTTCTTAATGTATTATATACTTCTACTTCAAAATATTTTATCGCCTCTCTCTGTAATATAATACATATATAATTACATTTATTTTTTAAATTTCTTGTGAGCATAATTTCTGACAATTTTTAAAATTCGTATTATTATTTTAATTAACATTAATGTGCAGTTATTCAATTCATCATAAACCAATTAGAAAAAAATGATAAACAATCATCAAATATGAAAATGCATCTCTAAGTAACAGATATAGCAGCTTCCTTTTCAAGAAATTTAATGGTTTATGGTTGACTATTACCTTTGTTAGAATAAGAAAGCATGCAGCATCAATTCTATTCCTAGCTTTCATCTTTATAGACTGTTCACAGAAATGAAAACAGACTAGCCATTATAGCTGTGACTTCATTCTTTGAACACAAAGTTATCTGCAAAATCATAGTGATCTATTATCTTACATATCATTTAATGCCCTACCAGCTAACAATTCAATCAAGTCCTCCTTTAATTTGGTTGAAAGCAAACAATTTAAGCATTCTCATCACTGGAGTTACCTGTCATCAGAGTCATTCACTTTCACAGTCTCTTAGAAGTACAGCAAAAAGGCTTTACCAAGACTTTCCAAAAGAACTGTTACTTATACCACACAGTCTTCCACTTAAAGGCAACTTGTTCAGTCTAAGATACTCAGAAAGAACTGGGAAAATAGCCTTTAATAATGTAATTTTTTAATAAAGTAAATTTTTTCTTAATCACTCATAATAAATACAATATTGTCAACATGTTAGATTTAAAGATTTAGAAATTTGTTTGTGGAAAATGTCCATATTATAGCCTAACTGGCAAAACCAGCCTTCATTATCAACCAAATGGCCAAATCAGACTTCTTGTGTCAATTCAAAAGAATATATTGTTATGCATCCCCATGATAACCATCTCACTTCTAAATTCAGAACTCAACACAGGATACCATACCCTACTTCCTATGCCATGTTCCATGCTTCGCTGAAATTTGTATAAGACAGAAAGATATGTAGCCCTACTTTGTGTTTATTACACCTTAATTAAAGGAGGCTTTGCTGACACCAATACATTAAATTATCTCTTTGTAAGGAGCCTTGGAGGTTTATATCCCTGGGGCATAGTAAGTTTCAGATGTATGAGAGATCTTTCTTCCTCCCTCCCTCCCTCCCTCCCTCCCTTCTCCTTCTCCTCCTCCTCCTCCTCCTCTCTCTCTCTTTCCTTCCTTCCTTCCTCCTCCTCCTCCTTCTTCTCTCTCTCTTTCCTTCCCTCCTTCCTTCCTTCCTGCCTTCCTTCTTTCCTTCCTTCCTTCCTTCCTTCCTTCCTTCCTTCCTTCCTTCCTTCCTTCCTTCTTTCTTTCCTTCTTTTCTTTAGAGAAAGGCAATTGAAAAGAGAAGAGGGAAAGGAGAACCAATTTGACACCTTTACCCCAGGTGGGTTCTCAGACAGATTAACTTTAGGAAAATATCCAGATGCAAGCTGAGGCTCTGAAAATAATCCTTTGAGAACTGTGTTGTCCATGAACCCCTTGGAAAGTTTTCATCTACCCCTAGCAATACACATAAAATAAACCAACTGTGGTTACTGAGAGAAGAAACAAAGTAACATAATAATTCCATCTCTGATTATGATTAAGTCAATATTTTAAAGAGGGCCAGATATCTAAACTATCTATTTTTCTAAATAAATTTATCATCCACAAAATAACTACACTTCCAATACCTTGGAAAATTATTTGTTAGTCTAAGTCTGTTTTTCTAACTTGAAGAATGTCAGCCTAACTTTGTCTAGTCTTTCCTAGCACTTATAGTTCTGTCATAAATATTATAAATACAAAGCAGAGTGAGAAAAGGTAAAATAAAAATGTAGAACAGAAACAATGACCCAGCATGATAAGTATCTCAAAATGTCCTTTGCTGTTTAAAACACATTAGGACTTAAATTTTCTGCAAATAAGAAAGTGTAGCTATGTGTTACTACTAGAATAATAACAGTGGTTAATTAGAGAAGCAGTTAAATCCTGGAGATGCAATAAGGCCATTTGAACATTTGAAAAGAAATGCTGTCAGGCAGAATGATTTGTATATAAACACTTTAGTAAAGCATGGAATTAATATGATTTAGAAAGGGAACACTTTTGTTTAGTTTTCTTTTCTTTTTTGGTTCATTATTTCACTGAGTTCCGAGACTCACCGCCTCAGTGTGAATAGGATGCACAGCAAAAAGCAATGCTGTAACAAAAGCAAGTCCACGATTCTTGAAGACGGTTTTGTCACAGGTGTACATCAGCACAAGAGTCACCAGGCAGTGCAAAATTACATTTACCGCATGAAAGTAGAAGGGGTTCATGCCAGTCAAAAATATGTTTAGCCTGTAAAAAAAAAAAAAAGAAAGAAAAAAAAGACAAAAACAAAAACAGTTACACACAGAGCACAAGCATAAGGCAACCAGAGGAAATCCATCAATAATTCAAATAATTATTTTTAATGACTTCCAACATCAGGTTACTCTACATGTTTGCGTGTATCACTTTTATCCTATCTCAGAATTTTCCTATCTGCAGAAACTATTGCAAATGCAGTACAATGTTATTTCAGAAAACTCTGTGGCCTCACCAGGAAGGTAGACAGATAGGTGCTGAACCTGTCGTCTGTGGCAATTAACCACCCCCCTTCCACCCCTGAACTATACTCTTGCTCCACTACTGGCTCTTCCTAAGCAGCTGAGTGTCCAAAGGCAAGTCTACAGTGCTGTGGGTCAGAGCTGCAGCCGCTGGAGATGAGAAAGAAATCCCAAGGCTGTGACGATGGTCACAGTTGGACAAACAGACATGAATGTGTTCTCTCACCCACGGTGCAACCAGGAACCAAATTTCCAGATTCTGCACCCAAAATCATCAGTAATTACCACCTACACAAGGGGGCTTCAGAGCACCTACAAGCTATTACCAATGCAGCTGAAATTAAAAGGATGAGCAGAAGCATAGCATTTAAGAATTTGTATTAAATGTTTTCTAACATAAATTCCCACAGATCCTAGAATTGAAATTCTAAGATTATGATGAAGAAACTAAAAATAAAACCACAAAAGGAATTTTATTGTTCAACATCTTTAAAAAAAAATACTTTCCTGAGATAAAAATCCAGAACAGAGACACTTCTGAAGTTGGCTTAAATTTAATAACAGGATATAATGTCCCCAATTGAGTCTGTGGGGTTATAGAAAAAACACGGTTGTATAGAGTATGGTTCTTTGGGAGAGCAAATATACCCTAAGTGGTATTGCCTATAGTTATCTATACTCCAGCCAATTTCTCCAAAACAGCAATCCCACATCTTTATTTTCATGCCCTTGATCGGCTTATTACAGAAACACCTCCTTTTTGCCAAAACAATTAAGAATGTAAAAGTCAACTTTAGCGATGGCATATGCATATTCTAAATATTTGACTTGATTCATACACAGTTTTAACTTACAGAATTTTAAACACTTCAAGCTTTATTTGGACGCATGAATCTAAATGTCATAGTTATTATCTGACTCCACTTTCACTGCTGCCGAAGTAATCATGGGTCTAACATGGCTTAGAAAAAAGAATTGCTGGGTGGGGTCCAACTTCAGGGCTGACGCCAGCTGTGCTGGCAGACCCGCAAGTCTGCACAAACACCTCAGCATCCTTAAGATGGGAACTCACCCAAAGAAAAAGAGGAACCGCCAGTGAATTAGGGGACTGACAATTCCAACTGAAGAGGGAGAACGGAGTCCTATTCCAGTATAAGGGGACCCAAGTATGGTGAGATTGCTGCTGGAAATCAGAAAGCTAGGGATGGTGGAGCTGTGAGGATAAGACCAAGTGCCCTGGAGTGGGTGGGTGCATTTCGCAAAGCGTCCATCCCCAGAGGTTGATTTTATACTTCACCAGACTGAGCTTTTCAGACCAACTAAGCCATTCAGTTAAAATTCATTCAGACTGTGATGATGAGAGAAAACAGGTCTCACATCTGGTTTGGGGGTCGGCACACTGGAAGGTCTAGAGGTTGTCAGTATGTATCAAAGGCTTTAAAAAGTGCATACTTTCTGACCAAAAACTCTACTTCTAGAAATATTGCATAAGGAAATAACTGGAAAAGTATTCAAATATATATATACATATATGTGACATTGTGACATAATAAGAAATACATATTTTGGTCTTCATCTTGACTCCTGGTCAGAGATTCTAAAACCTTTGTAATATCCTAAGAAATAAAAGTGATATTCTAATATTTGATCTTTGACCTGGTTCCTGACATAGAGCTCCTGAATTCCCTGAAATTCCCTAAGTGATAGAAGTGTCTTTTGCTCTAATGAGGTGACTCTTCGTTGGTTTCTGGATAGCTTCAAGATGGGGGTGGTCACAAGAAAGACCAAGTCATGATTAGAAGCTTGGAAATTTCAGCCCACTCTCCATCCTCCAGGATGGGATGAAGGGTTGGAGTTTGAGTTAATAATCAGTCAGGTCTACGTGATGAAGCCTCCATAAAAATATCTGAACTACAGGGTTCACACAGCTTCCAGGAAGGTGAACATATCCATGTGACAGCAGGGTGGTGCCCCTACCTCCATGGGAAAAGAAGCTACTGTGCCTGGGACCCTCCAGATCTTGCCCTATGTATCTCTTCATCTGGATGTGTACCTGTATCCTTTATCATACCCTTTATTATATAATAAACAATAAACATAAGTGTGGGCTTCTCTGAGTTCTGTAAGTCGTGATCGTGAATTACTGAACCTGAAGAGGTGTTGTATGAACCCCCGATTTATAGTCAAGTTGGCCAAAATATAGAGAACTTAGGGACCCACTACTTGTGATAGGCATCTGAAGTTGGGGTAGTCTTATGGGACTAAGCCATGAACCTGGGGGATCTGATGCTAACTCCAGGTAGATAGTGTCAGAATTAAATTGAAATGCAGGACACCAACTGGTGTCAGAGAATTGGTCAGTTTATTGGAATAATCCCACATATCTGGTGTCAGAAGTATTGTGAGTGACTAGAGGAAGAAACAGAAGTTTTCAATGTACAATGCATCTTGCTGTATAAATTATACAAATGACAATACAGAGAAGGCAATACATCTAATAAATCAAATCCCTGTTATATTTGACTATTCCCACAGATACGATGCTTTATACCATAACTTTGGATTACAATAACAGCACTGTTTTTAAAAATGGACAAAAGAATTATTTTTCTAAAATATTTGTTATTCAACCAGTCAAAAGTAAAAGGCATCATTGAAGATGATGTCATTACTACATCACCACATTTTTATGAGGAATTTAACACACATTCCTTTACCCTTCTAACAATGATATAAAATGCTAGGCATGTATCATCTTTCTGGTTCATATGTATCATAATTGAAAATGTGCAGGTGTCATCCACATAGATTATTTCTGGAAATCGGTTTAGGAAGAGTGCCTGGTGTTTTCAGTGAATTAAATTAAATCCTAAATTATAAAAATAAATTGCTGAATGGGGAACCACTATGGTTATAAGGTAATGGTATGAAAGCCCTTTATATGGTACCTAACACTGGTGAATCCAAGCTTTGAGAAATCGCCTAGAATCTAGATGACCAAAAAGGTGGAGAGTGACCTCTCCAAACTACAGTAAGTGATCTTGAGATGAAATGATAACAAAATTTTAGAACTATTTGTGAGCAGAAAAAACCTCTGGTTCTGGAAGCCAATATGAGTTCACAAAAAGAGGTTTCACTGATTAAACCTCACATTTTAATAGGACAGGGGATGTGATAGATACATCACATCTTTATTAACAAAGGATTTATCAAAATATCTCAGAAGCTCCTTGCATACAAGATAAAATAAGATAGATTTGTAGTAAACACAAAGGGTGGTGAATAATAAATCAATGTCTCCTCGGATAAAGACCTCCATGTATGTCACGGGATTCTGATATTATCTCTGGTCTGTCCAGTATTTTTATCAAAGACTTAAATGAATCTATAGTGTATGCCAACCAAGCTTGCTGAAGTCTGTAGGTGAGAAGGAGAGTTACTGTACCGGGAGACTGATGGAGATTCACAATGAGTTTAAATGACTGAAATTGTTAGTTAGTTCTAACATAGAATATGGGTAAGTGTAAAGATCCACATTTGGATGTAAAAGAGAACAAAGTACTTGCAATCAGATTAACACATGGTATTATCTAAGGGCTGTTAGTTTTCCCAAACTCAAAGAGTAATTGTGTCAAAACAGACCAATCAACCAACAGACAGACAGACAGGCAACTGCTTAAGTTAAGTTATTTTTCATTTCAATTCACTCCAACAGATATTTATCGAGCACTACATGTCAGGTATGATGTAGGGCCCAGAGATACAAAAGAAGATGTGGCATCTGCTACAGAGAGTTAACAGCATAGTAGAAAAAAAGAGAACACTTAAATAGATACTTCAGAGTTAGTGAAAGAATTCTAGCAATGAGAGAACCTACCAGGTGCAGATATAGGGAGGAGGGAGTTATTCTAACTGTGGGTGGAGGAAGGAAGGTGAGTGGTATACAATGGAGGAAGCGGCCACTCAGCATGCTACTTAAATGTTGAAACAACTCACAAGAGGGTTTCAGGGTGCTAGGGAGTTTGGGGGCCTCAAGGTAATGTAGGTTTGAGGAACTAGGGGATGCTCAGCCTAGAGAAAGACAGCAGACAGAAATGATACCAAGTTTCCCAAGGGAAAGGCTCTTTGCTGTATTTATTATGGGCTATATCCCCAGTATCTAGCACAATGTGTTGTTCATGGCTGTCACACAATAAATGGATGAATGGGTGGGCATTTTGATTGAATGAGTGAATGAGATACTGAAGCAATGCACTTATTCTATGTAGCTTCCGGAGTGGAAACAAAGATCCCATAACTGTGTTGCAAATACATTGCATAAACTTAGCCTCCGAGGCTAAGTTAGCCTGCAAACTGTTTGTTTCACCAGTAGACCTTATTTTTTTCTTTTCTTAATTTACCAACATTTTTAAAACAGGTGCTTTCATATAAAAACTTCCAGTTTTTCTTGAAATATTAGAAGACCTAGCAACTCTGGGCATCCATGGCTGCATGGAAACATTTGGGTGCCCATTTAGATGGCACAAGTACTCAATTTGCCACAGTGCCTGCCAACTACTAGGAGGCAGACTTTAGGTCAAAGAAAGAGGTAATATTTAAAACCAGAATAGGTATTCAGATAACCGGAAATGTCCATGCAGAAGTGTGATAACAGCCCACTTTAAATACCATCTAAAAAAACAGTCTCTCGGGTTCCACATCACCCTCAATGTACCTCCATTATAGCATTTAATCAATTTTCTTAAACTCTTTTGCTATATTGTTCAAATACTATAAGCATTTTTTCATACATAATAGGAAATTCATTTTTCACCATTGTATCCATCACACTTAGCCTGCAGTAGATTCTAAATGAAAGTTTACTGAATGAACAAATAAAACTACAATAACTTAGGAGTTAGAAAAGATCATCTTTCCCTTTCATCTCTAAGAATCTCTAATTTATTTGACTTAGCCTTCAATTCTCATTCAAAGCTAAGCCAAGCAATAGGAAATAAAACAATTTTTTTTCTGAAATAATCTTAATAATCATGCCTGCCTCATTGGTAGCCTCCAGATTTGGAAAAACAAACTGAAAAAGAAACCCTTTTCGATCTGAACTCCTCTGCCTCCTTGTAAAGCTGCCCAGAAAGGTAGGACCCATAATGAGCTCCCAGCAATCAGAGAGTACCAGTCCCTAAGAAAGGTCACAGGGTCACAGTGTTTGGCACCAGGAAGTCTCAGGAGGAGGGAGGAGGGAGGGAGAAGAAAGCTGTTGGCTGCCCCTCTGTCTCTACGCGCTCACAGGCCAGAGCTCTGGATAAAGCCCATTCTTCTCTTTTAATTTTCTTCTTTGAAAAAATAGTTCTGGTTTATAAAAACTAAAATATACCGTATCTCTGGAAGAGACTGCTACTAGGATGGGCCTACACCAGAGTCTGTCCTCACGAGAGCTCGACCTCAGGGAACCGTCAGAGTCTAGAAAAGGCATAAGAGGACATGCATGTTCTCCATTGTGGGAATTCCAGGCTGGTTTTTGGCCCTGAACCTGAAGTTTCCCTGGTATACAGATCAAACAACATTTAAGAGGGCTGACCATCTACTTCATTCCTAGGGACAATGTGATTAATTAACCATCACCAATGATCCCAGTGGGTCAAAACATTCTTATCACTGCTACATCATAGTAAATGCATTCACCTTACCTTTGACACCTAAGATATGCCCGTTGGCCTCTAGTACTCTAAGATCCCATAACCCCACTGAAATCCAAAATCCCACCTCAATGGCAGCTTCTCCCACAGCACACTTGGCCTACAGAAAAGGCCCAACAGAGAGCTTCTCAATGTTGTAGGTGCTCCCTCATCAATGTATTTCTCAATGCCTCAGTGAAGGGGAAATCATCTGGCCCACTCAGGGGATGTAGAGGAGGGGTGGGTGGGAGGTGTGTGCAGGAAGCATGTGATAAATACATCTCAACATTCCTGTCTCAATAAGCTGTTGGATTCTTTCTATACATTATGCCAGGGAGATTCAGTATCTCAAGCTCATTAAGCATAGGTTCCCATTGAGTCACTGTGCTTCCCAGGATTCTGAATCACCTGGTGTGCTAGCTTCAATTGCTGATTCCCTGGTATTCTTAGTCAGTAAATCAGAAATGGAGCCAGAGATTTACCCCAAGCAACCCAGGGATTCAAGACAAGTAATACCCAGAACAAGAGATATGGGCATTAAAGCTTAAGGTAAGACTGCATATGGTTGTCATGCTTACTGGAAAAAAATCAAGTTTCTCAGCAATGACACAACAAACATTCTTTTCCGATAAGAACTGCAAAACAGGGAAATAAAAAAAAAATAGAATGTACCCTTATCATCTGATTCCAGCATCTGAAATGATGGGTTCTCCAACATTTCCTTGGTGAAGTTTCCACAGCCCAATACTAAATATGTGGTACATTCTCCTGTCTTCCTCTATCATCATTCATTTTTCTTCCTCCCATCTCTTACCATCATCACAGCTCTCAAATGCTTGCAGGTGGTTTCCGTAGCCTTCTTAGATCATTCAACCAATAAGTAACAACATCTGGTTCTTCTCATTTTTCCTCTAAGGTGAATCCCTTTGGCCCTTAATCATATTGATTACTCTTCTGCATTCCTTTCAGTACCAGGAACAAATCAGCAAATCATCATCACCAAATGTATCCAAAGAACCAAAGGATATGATTCGCAGGCACCAATGAGAACAACAGAGCAGAAGACAGATTGGTGCTCTGAGGCAAAAGCTAAATTCATGGTTCTGTTTTGAGGTCAGGACATCACATCCTCACCTGGCTGTGAGGAAGCTATAGGGAGGGAAAAGGGGAAAGGGAGCTAGTCAGAAGACCAATGCCCCATGCAATGGGCAGTTATTATCACTATTAGTACATAAGTGCTCAGAGTAACAACTGCATTAAAGAAAGGGCGAGGAAACTGAGGACAGGAAGGTCAGTAACCGTATTTAGAAGGCAGCAAGTCTCAGAAGAAAATATTCAAACTGAGAGTCAGCAAATAATAAAAAATAACAGATCAACACCAAATATCATATAGTTATAACTATAACGAAGGTGCCCATTTTAGCACTTTTTTTTCTTTAGAAGTATTTGGTGGAGTTCCTAGTGGCATATTATTCTGACATTGACCACCAAGAGCTTATGCAAATTTCACAGCGTGAGAACAAAGTCCTGCACAAGACTCCCCTCATTTCAGACACCAGCTGCAAGGTCAACGGTCCCCAGGCCACCTAACTGGCCACAAATTCAGAGGTTCTCACAATTCACTCAGATTCAATAATCAGCAAGAAGCATTCACAGAATTAAGGAAAACACTATACTTATGATTATAGTTTTATTGTAAAAAATACAAATCAAAACCAGTCAAAAGAAAAGACCAATGGGGTGAGGTCTGGGAGTGTCTTAAATAGGAACCCTCCATGTCTTCATGACACACCACCCTCTCAGCACACTGATATAAAGTTACCAACCAAGCTTCCATCTGAGTTTTTAATTAGAGTTTCATTACATAGGACGATTGATTCAATCTTTGGCCATGAGATTGAACTCAGTCTCCAGTACTCCTTTCACTTCCAGGATGTTGGAAGGTAGGGTTGTTATCATATTGCTCAAAGTCTCAACTCTCTAATCATATGACTGGTCTTCCCAGCTTGGCCAGCTCCCATTCTGAAACTATCTGCAGGCCCACTATGAGTCATCTCCTCTTTAGCATAACCTGAGGTGTGGTCCCAGGGCCCACCAGGAGCAAAAAAGACATTCCTATTACTCTGGAAATTTTCAGAGTTTAGAAGCTCCCTCCCAGGAACCTGGGACAAAGAGAAGACAAATTCTTTTGTACAACACTCAGGAGAGGAAATCATAGTTCCTCTGAGAAAGTATTTCCAGGTCCTTATACTCCATTTGATACAGCTGGAAATGATGTTTCATGTCTACCTTATACTAGAAAAAAAAAGACCATTCCTTGTAGACAACAAGACACTAACATAGATGAACTTTAGTCCCTTGAGTGTAAAGTGTGGAAAGAACCCCAAGTAAGTCTGGGATTTCCCTCAGAAGGTACATCTGCTTTATCCAGACTTAAAACTTAGACCAAGCATCCACTACCCATCACGCTTCAATATGCCACACAGGAGGAGTTTGGTCCAAAAGTGCTAAGGTCCTCATTCCCTACAGTCACAGTCCATCAGGTTACAGCAGAGAGTCACAATTACCCTTTCAGAAGCAAAGCTGCCTTTTTACCTCCCAGTAAGCAGAACCCACTGGAACCATCTGTGTGTGTCCAGGAAATTCCTTGTCTGCCTTCACTCTTCTCTTTGATAGAGGAAGGAAAAAAGTAAATAAGCCAAGAAATAAATCAAGGAGACTTTTTTCCTCTACATTATAGAGGTGCAGCCCACCACAATAGAGGTGTAACTCTTTACTCAAAAAAGTCAAGTATTCACACAAATGAATGATTCATTTATTCTTTTAACAGTAATTTACTGAGCCGCTACTTGAGTGCCAGCCAGTGTTCTAGGTGCTAAAGATACACCTCATGGAGCTCACATGGTGGGGTGAGAGAAGATAAAAACCAACAACAATATATAAAAACAGGCCAGGCAGCAGTGAGGTAACTAAGGCAAAGAGGGTAAGAATGAAACATGGAGGAGTATCTGCTATTTTAGATCTGGTAGCCCGGGAAGGGCTCTGTGATGAAGCAGAGTTGAAACTGAAGGTGGTGAGAGAGCAATGCACAGATCTGGGGAAGAGCATTCCAACAAGAAGAAACCAGTGAAAAGGCCTGGTAGCAGTGGGTCTGGCCCATACAAGGA
This sequence comes from Eonycteris spelaea, assembly GCA_003508835.1. Taxonomy (NCBI): domain Eukaryota; kingdom Metazoa; phylum Chordata; class Mammalia; order Chiroptera; family Pteropodidae; genus Eonycteris; species Eonycteris spelaea. The sequence goes on along the minus strand of PUFA01000028.1, from coordinate 14,299,165 downwards.
GTAGAATGCTGACGTAGATAGAATGAGGTGGAGATTGATAGACTAGAGGTCAGAGAGGTGGCCAGGGGTCAGATCACACAGGGCCTCATGGAACGGAAACCATTTCTTATCACTTGGGAAAGGAACACTGCCATTATTTTGGCATGATCAAGCCAAATTCCTCACCCCCTTCTTTAAGTGGAATGACTATATATGCAAAGTCTGGAAAAATATGAATGTAGCTCCAAAGGAAAATAGGAAAGACATTTGTTGATTTAAAAAAAAAAAAAAAAAAAGGCTGTTTCAGAAGATGTTCTCCAAGCCTTTATTCAGAGACTCGCCTATGAAAAATCTGGTTAAAAATATATTTCCCCCTACACTAGAGCCTATCTTACCTTTACAGCATATCCTAACCTCTACAGCACATCCTGCCTCTACAGCATATCCTAACCTCTACAGCATATCCTACATCATATCCTACTTCTACAGAAAATTCTGCCTATACAGTATATTTTAACCTCTACAGCATATCTTGTCTCTACAACATATCCTAACAGGCAATAATCAACTTGGTCTTCCTGGGATTGCCACGATAGCCTCAGTACAGCATGAAATTTTCAGAAACCATTTTTAAATTTTTCTCTAGAAAATTTTTTTGCTTCCAATCATATTTTTCCTTGGCTATATTCAGTGAACATCTTAGACAATCTAGTCAAACATCCTAAACAATCTTCATTTGTCTCCCATCACAAGTTAGAAAACAAGCTTATCAATCTTGTAGCAATAGACTCTCAGAACGAATTCCCATACAGATCAAATCAAAAGGAATAGAACCAGAAGGAATATGTCACCATTTCTTTTAGGTTTTGGGAACAGAGGAAAGAGCTGATTTTCATAGTTGGCATATCATTTGTGACTAAAATATGCAAACTGCTGCAAAAAAACTCTCAAGATCCAAACATCAAAATGCTGCAAATCCTTACAGCTGCACATATTAAGATATTCTATTTTTTAACTCTGACATTTTAAACCACCCACTTCCACTTTTATGGCTTATATTCCCATTAGCAGCCTTCAATAAAATAAAACTTTATAGCAGACTAGTAGAATCCTATGATCTAACAGTCTAAATACAAAGAGAAAAGGAGTTTAAGGTCCTTTAATATGCCTTAGTTTCCCCATCTTTAATCTGGAAAAACCATTGGTTCTTTCTTGTTGAAGGAAGCTTTAAATTGCTTCTCGATATGGAATGGCACTGTTAACAATCCAGCAGGAGCTTCTTCAAGAGGAAGCAGGTAGGGAACAAATAAAATTGAAAAGCTAAGCACCTTTTAAATCAATCAAGGCTGTTTTTCAAGGTAGGGGTTATGGGCATCATGAGGTTTGGTTCTGTGTCAATTCACTGTCTACAAAGTGACTTAATGTGGTTCTCCTGATGCCAAAATTAAAAACAGGTCATGGCCAGTGAAGAATAAAGAAGCAAAATAAAAAAGCTTACTGCTGCAGAATAAGTTTTCACAGATGTTTTGATTCTGCTCCACAATGGTCCAAAAATATTCCTGTGTGCCCTTGGAAATGATCTTATGAAAAGACTGAATGTAAATTTTGACTAGAAACAGAAGTTCATTAGAATCTAAATTCGCTTCAAGAAGCACAAAGAGATGACCAGTTGTATCAGTTAAGATTTGACCAGAGAAATGGAACCACCAGGAATGATGTAGCAGAAGGGATTTACCATAGAGATTTGACCTTTCACTATCGTGGGAGCTGGTTAAATGGCCTATGTAAGGCTGTTGTTTCTGTGTCTGCAACAAAAGTCAAAAGCCAGCAGGGCAGGCATTCAGGAAGGGAGGATGCATGGACTTGAAGTAGGAAAAAGGAAAGATGAGCTGGAGCCCATAAAGGTAAACAGAATATACCTCTGTGTCTCACAGCCTCTAAGGCTCCAACTTTAATGATGTGGGCAGATTGCAAATAGGCTGGCACTCTTCCCCACAGAGCTGCACACATACCTATACCATAATATTAAGTAGCTAACGGAGATCTATAGTGTTCTGGAGGAGCTGCAGACCTGCACACCGGCAGCAGGTTAGCCAACATGTTTGAGACAAACTGCACCAGGCTGCAACATCATCGAAACCCACATCAACCTTCTCAGTGGGAACATAGCCACTTCACTTTCACTTTCCAAATCTCAAAGAAATTTCTTTTGTGTCCAACCATAACTCAGTACAATACAGGAAAGGAATTTCCAAGAAACGCAGTTCCAGTTCAGCTAAACTGACATGGTACAAAGCCATCACATCTTGGTAATTTCCCATTGCACTCTGACCCCTAACCGGTAGAAGTAGACAGCCTGGTAATCTGTTTCTTCATTTCAACTAGTCCATTTCTTATTTGAGAAAAACTGTGAAGAGTATCTATACAAGCAGGCACCTTTATAGTAACAATTATTACGCATCTTTGCTTACTTATTTATTTATTTTTTTATTATTTATTATTAAAGGAATTTCTAGGTCTCAGTATGTGCATCAATCAATGAATCAAAGATAAAAAAAACTACTCTTAATAAAAAATAGGTATGAGTTTTTCACTGGGAAAGACCCTACCAACCACATATCTGACAAAGGACTTGTACCTACAATATATAATCTCAAAACTTAACATTAAAAAAATAAAAATCCACTTAGAAAATGAACAAAAAATATGAAGACACATTTTAACAAGAAGATATGTAGAGGGCAAATAAACATGAAAAGATGTTAACATTATTAGCCATTAAGGAAATGCAAATTAAAATCACAATGAGATGATACTACTCAGAATGGTTAAAATATAGTGACAATACCAAATGCTGGTGAGGAAGTAAAGAAACTAGATTACACATACACAGCTGATAAGAAAGTCTGGAAAATAGTTGGTCAGCTTCTTAAAAAACTAGATATGCAACCACCATATGACCCAGTAATAACACTTTTGGGCATTTATCCCCAGAAAAATAAAAACCTGTAAATGGATGTTTATAGCAGATATATTTCTAATAACCAAAAAATGGGAAGCTATCCAGATGTCCTTCAACAGATAAATGACTAAACAAACTGTGGTACATCTATACAGTGGAATATTACACACCAATAAAAAGGAAAAACTATTGATACATGCAACAAGCTGAATAAACTCCAGATAATTATGCTGAGTGCAAAAAAAAAAAGTCATAGATTATGATTCCAAATATAACATTTTGAAATGACAAAATTATAGAATGAGGAACAGATTAGTGGTTGTTATGAATTAGAATTCTATAAAGATCATAATATAAATATTAGAAGAAAGCATAAAGGATCTTTGCAATGAAACTTCTATATTTTCACTGTGATAGTTTAAGAAATCTACACATGTGATAAAACTACATAGAACTAAGTACACACTTAACAAAAGTAAAAATAAAAGGAGCATATATAAAACTGGTGAAATCTCAATAAAAGCTATGGTTTGTATCAATGTCAATTTCCTTGTTATAATATTGCGCTACAGTTACACAAGATGTCACCACTGGGGAAAACAGATGAAGGATATAAGTGATTTCTATATTACCTACAACTGCATGGGAATGTGCAATTATTCCAAAATTAAGTATTGTTGTTGTTGTTTTTCTAATGGGTTTACAAAGCCAAAGACTACAAGTAAAGTATAAGCCATTATTCCTGATGAGCATCTATGCAAAAATCCTCAGCAAAATACTAGCAACCCAAATTCAACAGTACATTAAAATGATCATACATCATGGACAAGTGGGTTTTATCACTGGGATGCAAAGCTGGTTCAACATACACAAATCAGTTAATGTGATACAGCACATTAACAAAATGAAGGATAAAACTACATGATCGCTATAAATAGATTCAGAAAAAAAAATTTTTGATTAAGTTCAACATCTTTTCATGGTAAAGACTCTCAACAGACTAGGTTTCAAGAGAATTTACCTCAAAATGGCAAAGGACATTTAGGAAAAGCTCACAGCTAATACCCTCCCTACTCAACAGTGAAAACTTGAAAGCTTTTCCTTGATGATCAGGAAGAAGGCAAAAATGCCCACTTGTGTCACTTCTATTTATCATACTACCAGAAGTCCTAACCAGAGCAATTAGGCAAGAAAAAGAAATAAAAGGCATCCAAATCAGAAAGGAAGGAGTAAAATTAACTCTGTTTACAGATAACATGATATTATATGTAGAAAACCCTAAAGACTCCACCAAAAAACTATTAGAACTAGTACATGAATTCAGTAAAGTTGCAAGATACAATATCAACATTAAAAAAAATCAGCTGCATTTCTATACACTAATAATAAACTAATCAAAATTAAGAAAACAATCCTGTCAACTATAGCTCCAAAAAGAATAAAACACTTAGGAATAAACTTAGCCAAAGAGGTGAAAAACTACACTTGAAATCACAAATCATTGATGAAAGAAAAATAAAGAAGACACAAATAAATGAAAATATGACTTATGTTCATAGATGGGATAACAATATTGTTAAAAAGTCCATACTATCAAAAGCCATTTATGGATTCAATGTAATTCCTATCAAAATCCCAATGGTGTTTTCATAGAAATTAAAAAAAAATCATAAATTTCATATTGAACCACAAAAGACCCTGAATATACAAAGAACAAAGCTAGAGACAACACACTTCTTTTTCCAAAATATATTCCAAAGCCACAGTAATTAAAACAGTATGAAACTGGTATTAAAACAGACATATAAACCAATGGAAAAGAATAGTGAGCCCAGAAGTCAACCCATGCATATATGGTCAAAAGATGTTCAACAAGGGCAACAAGAATACACAGTGGGGAAAGGACAGTATCTTGCATAAATGGAACTGGGGAAACTGAATATCCATACTCAAAAGAAACTGGACCCATATGTTATACCATACACAAAAGCAACTCAAAATCTATTAGAAATTTAAATTTTAGACCTGGAACTGTAAAACTCTTCAAAAACAAAACAAAACAAAACAAAACAAAACAAAACCACACACACAATGGAAAATTGTGATATTAGGCTTGGCAATGGTTTCTTAGATAAAGCACAAGCAAGAAAAGCAAAATCAGACATGCGAGACTATATCAAACTAAAAAGCCTCTGCACAGCAAAGGAAACAATCAGCAGAATGAAAAGGTGACCTAAAAATCAGAGAAAATATTCCAAGCCACATAGCTGACATGTTATTAATATCTAAAATATATAAGGAACTTCTACAACCCAAAGCAAAAATACCCTAATAACTTGATTTAAAAGTGGGCAAAGGATATGAATAAACAATTCTCCAAAGAAGACATACAAATGGCCAACATCACTAATCATCAAGACCTAATCATGCAAATTACACACTAATCATGCAAATCAAAACCACAATGGGATATCATATCACACCTGTTAGGATGGTTTTTAAGGGGGGACAAAGATAACAAGTGTTGACAAGGATGTAGAGAAACTGGAACCCTTTGCACTATTGATAGGTACATAAAATGGTGTAGCTGCTATGGTAAATAGGATACGGATTCCTCAAAAAATTAAAAATTTAATTACAGTTGATCCAGCAACCTACTTCTGGGTATATATCCAAAAGAATTGAAATCAGGATCTGGAAGAGATATATGCCTTCTCATGTTCACTGCAGCATTACTCACAATAACCAAGTTATGGAAACAATGAAATGTCCACTTTCAGATGAATGGATACAGAAAAGTGGTATATACATACAATGGAATATTATTCAGCCTTAAAAAAGGAAATCTTGCCATATGTGACAACATAGATGAACCTGGAGGACACTGTGCTAAGTGAAACATGCTATTCGTAGAAGCATATGAAATATCTTATGTGAAGTATCTAAAATAGTCAAGCTCATAGAAACAGATGGTAAAATTGTGCTTGCCAAGGGCGGGGGAGGAGTAGCTATTCAACAGGTATATAGTTTCAATTATTCGGGAGAAGTGCTAGAGAGCTGCTGCACAACATTGTGCCTCTAGCTAACAATACTGCATCATGTATTTAAACATTTGTTAAGATGGTAGATGTCATAGCGAGTGTTCTTATTACAATATCAGTAAATAAATTAAAAGATACATAAATAAATAAAATGGTTTTGAATTTGCAAAGACTTTTGCTCAAACAGGCCTAACTTAATAAATGGTTAAAATAGTTCATGTATATTTAAAAGGCCACTTCATGTTTTCACCCTATGTAAAATAAAAATCATAAAGACATACCCTATGTAAAGTACCTAAGCCAATGCTTGGTTCACACCGAATAGTTAATAAGTGTGATTTTCTGCCCTTCCTTGCAACAATCTTCAGAGTTGTGTGGGTCTAGCATTGTTGATGTTGTCCCTTACATATGCAGGTTTGAGCTATTGCACTAACGGTACAGTTGCACCTCAGGTGACTGTGTAAAGAAAGCTTCCAGGTCTTATTAAAATCAACTCCTGTGAGTACAGAAAGACTGGTTTACTTTCCCATTCTAGAGAGCCATCCATCCTTTTCCAATTAGTGTTCTTCATACTCTAGATTTGCAAGTCAACCTTCTCAAAAAAATTTTTTTTTCAGTATACCTTGCATAGCCAGTAAGATACAGTATACAAAGAGCAATGCATCTTAGACACCAAACTGCTTTTTATAATTAACGATTACCACAAGAGTTGCCCTCTGTCCCCATCTCTCCTCCTTTGCCCCTGTTCTGCCCAATCCTTGCTAACTCTTGTCTTCATTAATGGCCTCGTCTCATTGTCTACTCTCTTCTTCGACTCCTATCTCTCTGTCCCTGCCACCTCTTGTAACAACTTAAAAAAAAAAAAATCTTAGAAAGCCAAGAAGTGAAAACATTCTTCACCCTCCACCAAATGGGCAGAAGTCATTGACCCTGACCTTTTAAAATAGAAAATGTTCAGACCAGAAACCTAGGTAGTCTCCATGGCTGTTATTAAGTCCAGCACACCTCATGCTATGGGCCTTCCACACTTTCAAATAACCAATAACCTTCACGTAATAAATGAAAAAGTAGATCAATTAGAAGTTAAACATTAATATTGGTGCCATCTAAGCATATTTTAAGAAATGTTTAGAAAACTAAAAGTACTGAGCAACTCAGCTGAGGTTATCTTTCAGCCGAAAACCAAAATATTATAAAATATTTTCTTCAGAGTCAAATGTGCAATTTCCCTGCCCTCCTTAAGACATTAAAATTACAATGGAATAATTAAGTCAAAAGCCCATGCATTGCTATGGTTTCCTTTTCTAAGTCATCAGAGCCACCTGTCAAGAGACCTTGGCCTCCCAGCCCGAGCAAGCTTTTTGAGCTGCCTACCCTGTTTCCAACTATCATTACCACAAAGACGAGTTCATATTACACCTGTTAGAAAAGGTTTAAAACGTTGATGATACTGAACCAACATTATTTCAACAATTTTGTCTGACATATTATAAGCTTAAATGCTGAGCCAAATTATAAGGGATTGACTCCAGCTCAGGATGTATGGGATAGCACTTTCCTCAAATCAGCTCTTCGCCCCTTCCATTTAAAATTAAAATTTAAATTTAAAAAAATTAAAATTAAAAAAATTAAAATTAAAGAAAAAATCTTTATCCTACAAAAACTTGGCGTTCTCCTGGGTCCCTTTACACTTTATTCATACCAGAAATGCTGAATCATGACTCCGAGGTGGTAAAAGAAAAACTATTTCGACTGGGACGCTAGGATCCCCAGAGAATCCCACGCTTCTTCATTCCTTTGCTTTGCACCTTTTAAAGTCCAAATCGGGGCCCCTTCTGCAGACTGGAGAGGCTCCCGCAGCAACCAAGCCTGCAGGTCGGGAGAGATCCCCTGCTGGTTCTTCTGCTCCTCCCCAAAACCCACGCAGCCCCAGCAGCTCCACGATCCCGCCGCGTCTCCTCGATACACTACCCCTAAGGGACTGTTACACTCCCCATCTGCAAAGCTGCACAACAGCCTCCGAGAAATTCCCAACTTGGAAGCATCACCACCACAGTCACCCGTCCGGAGGTCCTAGGACCCACATTAGTCTCACTTGACCACTTGTCCGCCAGGAGTGTAGGGTGCCAAGGCAGCTCCTCCAGCCAGCCCCTCCTTCTAGCCCTGGTCCTAGAGACGAGCCCGCCGAGAGTGCGGACTCTTGAGAAACTCGATCCTAACTCCCCAGCCCGCGCCTCCCGAACTACCCGGAATCCCAGAGAAGCCGGGCGAGGTCTATGGAGCAGAGTGGCGTGGACAACCTGGAGATGAGAAAGGCATGGAGGGGAAGGGACAGCGAGAAAAGAAACAACCCGAAAGCCAGTTCCCGCAACTTCTCCCAACCCTGCTTGCGGGGTGAGGGGGGAGGGTTGATGGGAGAGAAACGGCAAAGGCTCCGAGAACGAGGCGAGGGACTCACTTGAAGGTGAGGACGCAGAGCGGCCGGTAGGACTTGTGGCTGGTGTTCTCGGCCATGCCCTTGCCCCAGAAGTCGTTGGTGAAGATGCCCCAGCCGAGAGGGGCGCCGGGCCGCACGTCGGGGTTGTTCACGATCGCCCACACGTCGTCGTGCACGAACTCACCCTGCAGGGAGCGGCCGTAGCACAGGCAGCTCGCCCCGGCCAGCAGCGCAGCGGCCCCGGCCGGCGCGAGTCCGCAGCCCCGCCGCCGGGAGGGCGCGCGGTCCCCGCCGCTGCCTCGGGCAGAGCTCGTCACCACCATCGCGCCGCCACCGCCACCGCTGCCCTGGCCTCTCCTGGGTATCTGGCATCCTCCCCGGCCGGGGCCCCGGCGGCGCGCGGCGGCTGCCCGGAGGTGGGCTCGGGCATCGTGCGGCAGCCGCTGGACCCGCCGCTGGCGCCCCGCGCTCCGCCGCCGCCTGCGCCGCCGAGTTGGCCCAGCTGCAAATAAACAGCCGTCCCCCCGCCTCCCCCGGCCATCGCCACCTCCTCCGCCCCACTGCGCATGCCCTGCTCTCGCTCGCCTCCACCCGCCCCCCCATCCCGGGACTAGGGCGGCTCTCCCCACACACACCCCAGCACCCGCCGCCCGCGCCTGGCTCGCTGCCGCGCTCAGCCCGCGGGCGCCGCGTCCCTGGGCGACGAGAGTTCGCGAGCAGGTGGAGCGGGGGTCGCGGCGCGCGAC